>PVIJ01004853.1:0-111603 GCA_004024925.1 Scalopus aquaticus | reverse complement strand
CAGCTTTCCATAGTGGCTGGACCAGTTCACATTCCCACCAGCAGTGTAGAAGAGTTCCTTTTTCTCCACATCCTTTCCAGCATTTGTTGTTGCCTGTATTTTTAATGTGTGCCATCCTCTCAGGTGTGAGGTGGTATCTCATAGTGGTTTTGATTTGCATTTCCTTGATTATAAGTGATGTTGAGCATTTTTTCATGTACCTGTTGGCCATCCACTTTTCTTCTTTGGGGTTCTCCACATGACTTTGATGACATGTAAGTTTGAGAACCAGCGTTCTCAACCATTCTCATTTCTTTCTAAACTCCTCCAGTTTTGATTAACATATCACTAGACTAACCACCCATTTCTCTCGGTTACAATCATCTACCGTCCCCTGTGGCGCCCTCATCCTGTGGCGGTGCCCGCCGGCGGGCTCTCAGCTATCCTGCTCAGCTCTCCATGATCTCAGTATCCACTGGACACTCTTGCCGGTGACCTGACACTGCAGTGCTGGGGCCCCCTTCTTGCCAATGGTCTTGTCTTCCTTTCTGCTTTCATCACCCAAGGCCACATCTCTAGAGTAATGCATCTCACACTTTACCCTGTTCTATAGTTTAATGGGAATGTCTCTGGTGTTTTACTATTAAACATAGTATTATGCTGTTGACTTCTAATATGTACTCTGTACTTTAAAAAATTTCCTAGTATGTAAGTTTTTTTTCAAAAACATTACTTTTGACCCTCAATTTATATGAAATAGCAATGGTAATAATGCCTGGCCTGCCATATGTCTGTTGAGAGAATCAGAAAACTCTATACTTAGGTAGGTCCTGTAGGAATGGAAAGTAATTTTTATTGGTTGTCCATGGTGTTCAGACAGTTGCTTACTGGGTCAGTTTAAAGACAATTACTTAAAGTTCATGGACTAATAGTAAATCGTTCATATCTACTAAGATGATACATTCTCAGGCTGGCTGGGTGTTGGGCATAAACTTGAAATTTTAGAGTTAAAAGGACCCTGGTCTAGGACCTCCCTAGTGGTGCAACGGGTTGAGCACAGTGCTGTGGAGCTGTCTGCGCTGCGGCAACACGAGTTCGATGCCCAGCCAGGGAGATTCCCACATGGCACAGCAGACCTCTCCTGCCTCACCCGCTGCTTCCCTTAGCAGTGTACTTCGATCAACCTGCCTGTTCTGCTCCCCACTCTGTCTCTGGTGAACCCTCTCACCGCCCCGCACCTCTGGCCTGTACCCTAGCTTGTATGCAAAAATAAACAAATCTTTAAAAAAAACAACAAAAAAAAGCAAGAAGAAGGACCCTGGTCTAATATTTTATAAGGAGAGGAAACCAAGGCTTAGATTTGCTGAGAAACACCACCAAGACTATGACAGCTGGGTCCTGCTCCCCTGTCTGTCCCTCACCCTGTAGGCGTGTACACTCAGGCTCTGCACACCCGGGAGTCACACGGCAGTAGCATGGCACTCCTCTGTGTGCAGGAGCCTGGCCCAGCGAGGCTCCTTCGAGCTGTGGCATTTTTGCCTTAGAGTGCTTCCTGAGAAACCTCGGTGTAGTCACTGTTACCTTTAGGTCTGTCAGAACCAATCCAAATGATTCAGAAATGAGTTTGATGACTTAGAACTGTTAACACTTTGTATGCCGGTGCCCTTTAAATTTACCAGCCCTTGGGCTGGCCATTTTCTGTGCCACCGCATGAATGGTATAAGCATTCAGTAAAACACACACAACTCTGAACTACTGGATATTAAAAAAACTGTAATATCTCTCATAAAACACCTTACACTTTCACCAAAACAATGTGTAAAGCTTCTAGACTGAGTACAATTAAAGAAATAGCTCCTAATAGTTCCAAATAAATCCACTGTGGCGTGAAAAACCAGAGACTAGATGAACGCGTATTAATACGTGAGCGGCCACCTGATACTGGTGACAAAAACATGTACTAATACATGAGCGGACCACAAAGTGTTAAGTATTTTTATATGTAGTAACAGCTGCCATTTAGTGAGTGCTGTATATGCATTATTGAACCGATAGCCACTCTGCATAGTGGTTCCTCTTATTGTTCCTATTACTGATGGAGAAATAGAAAGTCCAGTGGAACGAGTTACGAGTCCTGCGTTGCCAGGGAGTAAGCAGTGGAGCTCGAATTTGAACCCAGGAAGTCAGCCTCTTAGTCACTTCACTGTGTGCTTCTCATGGAGATAAGCTACCTTGTATATACTCTGCCAGTTTTATTAAACTAATGAGATTCCCATTTATATTTTCAAAATGTATTTTCTGGTCAATGCTGAAAAGAAATTAGAATACCCTTAGTGTGTGCTTATCTGAATCTAAGTCTTCTTCAAATGAAATTAAGAGGGACTGAATCCCCTTTTATAGGCTTAGCGTTATGATTGAATAATAACAGTGACACCAACAGGCTTCGCTTTGGTTCGCGTTACCCCTGTACTTGGGCGTGATTAGATCATGTAATGATTTCTCTGTAAGAGCTGATTTCACTCTTAGACCCCACTGCCTGCGGAGGCGGTACCTGTCAGTACTGCCCCACGCTGTGGAATTGGTTCAGCTTAACGCTCTGCTCTCTTCTCTCCCACAGTGCATGACTCCCGACCAGCTGATGTCGTTATGCAAAGCGGGCATTTCTAGTAGTAATCTTGGAGTTAGAGTAAACGCAGTTAGTATTTTAGGAATCACTGGCAGCGTCCTAGCCAAAGAAGATGGTATGCTTGAAACTCTTAAGGTAAAACAATATGCTTCCAACCTAAATGTTTAATTAGAGTGGGGAAGAGTTGCTGTGGAATTTAAAAAAATTAAAAATTCTGCAGCCACCATGAGAAGAAGAAAACAGTATTGAAATGTACCCTTTGACTTCCACTGAGTATAGATGGGTGCTTGCAATTTGAGTCACATTTTGCCATTTAGCTTTACTCTGGGATACTCTGGGGATACTTTTTAAAAATTACATTTCTATTCAGTGAAAAGCCAAGTTCAAGCTTGCTAAAGCTTCCTCTGCTCTTGCTGTTAAATAAAATGCCTATCATATCTGCTTATGAAGGAATAATCCACCCGCTTTCCTTAGCATCCCAGGCGAGAGAGCTCATTCTGAACAAGACCACACTGTCCCTTCTGACACCTCGCCAGCGATTTTAAGCAGCAGCCCTGGTAGTACCAGTATACTAGAAACTCACTCACTCTGTTTGCTTCCCGTCAGCACGGTTGTGCACAAACTGCATTGCTGGCCATACAGCATCGCTAGGTAACTAAGAGAATAAGGGTAAAATTACTCTTCGTTGTGCCAATAATAATTGCTGAAGTGTTGATTATTGACAAGTGGGCAATGAATCTATGATTATAAAATACTTCTTAACTTGCTAAGAACCTTGTAACTGCTGTTCTTAAGAACCTTTTTTTTAAAAAGTGACAGACGCAGATTAAGACATTTAGACAAGTAGAAAGGGATGTATAGTGGAAAGGCCACCGGCACCCCTAAACTTCTTGTCCCTCAGTTTACCCCTGGAAAGGCAGCTGCTTGTCAACCATGTCTCCAGTGTCATTCCAGGAGTTCTTGATATGTGGGCACATAAGAGAGAGAGAGTGACTACCTGGCTCTGTGCGTGCACATACGTAGTAGATGCCTTAAAGCTCTCATTTCCAAGGTCCATTTTAGAGGAATATCGAGTCTTTCTCTGGCATAATATAAGAGTTCTAAAATGTTTTCATTTGGTCACATTTCCAAGTTAAAGAAAGGTGGAAAGTACAGTGAATTTTGTGTGCCTGCCGAACATATCCAACACCTACGACTCTCCTATCATATGTGCTTCACATAGTTTCCTGCTGGGTTTGTCGTGGTATTTTGCCCTTTGTCTTTAAATAGGGACAATTTCTTATCACACCTTACACTGCTAACAGTCATTTCTTAATATGTAGAATACCTGGTTCATATTTAAATTTTTCCAGTTCCGGGTAAGTCTGTGAGTTATGTTTTTGTCCTGGGTTTCCTAAGCCTCGCTTAACCTGGAACAGTTCTGGGAGCGTCATCTACTGCCTGCTCAGCTCCTGCACCAGTTGTCCCTGTGATGCTCCACCTTCTGAATTGGTCTAATTGCTTCCTTGTGGTCTTATTCCTGTGTCCTGTGTCCTATAAACTGGACGTTAGAGCTGAAGGCCAGATAAGATTTAGATTCAGATTCACATTTATTATTTAATGAATCAAATAAGATGACTTCACATGAAATGCTGTGTTTCACATTATGCTATAGGGGAGTAAACCTAAATACGATCTTTGAGGTTATATAGACCACTTAAATTCAGATGTGAACTTTGAGACCCAGAGGGGATCGTTGACTACCCAGAGTCACCCTGTTATTTATGGTAGACATAAAAGGTGAAGCAGAACACCCCAAATAAAGTGACTTTACTCTTGAACAGTTCTTTCAGATTGGGAGTGATCTATCTGCTCATTAACTGATTATGAAGAAAATGGTGGAATGTTAAAAATCAACCATACATGAAGCAAAATGAGATTGAGTGCTGTATTTTCTTTTTATTATCTCAGAATATCTTGTATATAATTTTAAAAGCAGATTTTTGTTGTTGCTGTTTGGTACATCTGTGCATTTTAACACCATGGGCAAAGCCTTTTTGAGGGAGATGAGGGAGAAATTTATTGATTTCTAAAATCAGTCTTTTATATATCATATGTGACTCTCAATTCATTTTATTTAGGACTATAGACTCAGATGTTTAACTTAACTTGTATGTATTGTACTTGGTTATTGTAAATATTAAGTTTTTAATCTTTTTAAAGTTTGAATTTTTCCCTGACATTTTTATGTAAAATGTGCCTGTGCATGAAGTATTGCCACATTTGGTGTTAGTATTTATTTTGTGATATTAGAATATTGAACTGGAACGATATATTTTGTTGTCTTCAGACCATTGGGTCCTTCCTGCTTGAGGTTGCCACCAAAGATCCTTCTCTGGTAGTAGCAGGAGAAGCTTTGGATGCCCTGTTTGATGTTTTTGCAGATGGTAAAGAAGCTGAAAGGGCCTCAGTTCAAATTAAACTGTTATCTACCCTGAAAGAATTCCAGCCTATCTTCAAAATGAAGGTATGTGGCCATTTTACTCATCATTCGATGGGGAGAGGGGTAGTGCAGCTCCCGGCCCACAAGCCCAGTGACTCATCCAGCGCTAGTCTCCAGGCCTGTGTGGGGCCTCCCTGCTGAGTCAGGGCGAGTCATTGGATCACTGTGACTTGAGCCAGAGTGGTGTTGGCAAGAGCTTCTCTCGGTGTTAACAGCGCTTCTTACGCTAAACGCTGTCATCTGTAGCCTGTGAAGCACTCCCACGTACATTTATCATGTAATCATTGTAGGTTGATTTTGTTATAAATATTTCCCTTTAGTGCTCAGGAAAAAAAATGCAAACTCCCCAGTAGTGTATTGGAGATGCTGTAATGGAGGATGTAACTACCTTGATTTGCTGTTTTATGTATTTATTATTCATTGGCAGCATCAGCGCTAATGTCAAAAAGTGATTTTCAGAAACAATGGTGGCAAAGGAAAGAACCAGGAATTTAAAACAGCTTTAAATCACTTGTCTACAAGTTTAAGTTTACCTTTCTCCTCCTATCTAAATCCTCATTTTAGAATTAGGTTATTTTGAGCAATAATTGTATTCCTTGCTTTTAGATTTTGTATTAAATGTTTGCTTTTAAATCTTTGTCTATAGAGTAGAAGTTTTGATGAAAAATTAACTTACTTTGTTATTTTCCAGTATATATTTCTTTTATATAGAAAGCTCCTATTGTAAAATGTAGTTCGCACGGAAAGATCCCAGTAAAAAGCTCTCAGGTGAATATAATTCTACCTAGAAATTTAAGGCATAAAATAATAGTTTCCTTTTCTTGGAGAAAAGGAAAATAGCAAAACATAACATACATAGTTCTATGTTATCATTACACCTGAATTCACTGTTGGTTTATGAACATTAATAAATTTTTGGTTTGTTTATTAGCGTGTTACATTTTAAAAAGTGGTAATAGTAGCTAACATTTATTGAGTTAAGTATCATCAGCAGGTGACCTAGTTCTGGGAGGAAAAAAATTAAGATTTTGCTCTTAATTTTGCTTTGTTCAAAGCCTATAGTTTCTTGCCTGTCTAGCTTATTAAGTAGCGAGAGATTTTATTCCCACCTATCCCTGTCTCATAAGTAACCAAATTGAGTGGTATTTCTTTAAGCAAAGGCAAATGTATGTTAGCATTTTCCACCTTTATTATCCAAAAGATATCATTGCCGCAAGCGACATGGGACTTTATACCAAAAGCTATGTGATATAGTCAGTCCTGCAGTTGATGTGTTTTTACTTAACCCTTCTTGTGCTGGCTATTTTCTGTGCCACTGCGTGAATGGTATAAGCATTCAATAAAACACACACAGCTCCTGAACTACTGCATATATTTTAATGAAATTTTAAATGCATAGAGATTAAAGCTTCTAGACTGAGTATGATCAAAGAAATAGCTCCTAATAGTTCCAAATAAATACACCGTGGCTTGAAAAACCGGAGACTAGATGAACACGTGAATACGTGAGCGGAGCAAAAAGTGTTAACTTACTACCTCCTAGAGTGTGTCCATAGTCATTATTCTTAGCACTTCCAGACCTTTAAATTTCTGAAAAAGAAGTCTTCAAGATAAGAAGAAAAAAATTGCCTCCGCCCCACCCCCCACCCCCCGTTTCCCTGCATTGCCCAGGAAAGCGGGTGTAGTTAGAGTCATCAAACTCTGCAAAAGTAAATGCTTAGAAGGGAATAAAGTAAATTTACGAAATAGGAAAAAACCCTAACCTCTGGAAGCGCTGTTGTTCTGCTTGATTTTTCTACTTCATATGCATTTCTATGGTAATAATATTTAATTAAGTGGTTTTTGTTTCTGAAGGGTAAAAAGCCCTAAAGAAACTTCCTTACTAGTCAGAAGGGCAGCCTGTAGCTGTTCATATGTAGCTCCTTTATGAATGAAGCCACAATTGCATTAAGGACTGCTTGGCATATACTTAACCCCAAATTGCATTTAAACACAATATAATGCATTTTACTAAAGAACTTCTCCAGAGCAGTGGTTCTCAAAGTAGCAGCAGTAGCATCTGCAAATTCTCAAACCCAATTGCCGATCTACTGAAAATCAGAAGCTCTATGAATGGTGCCACTGATCCGATTCTTACCAAGCCTTCCAGATGATACTGTTGCACACTAAAATTTGAGGACCACTGTTCTAGGCTAGAAGGGAGATACAGTTCACGTACCATAAAATTCATTATTTAAACACTGATTTAGTGGTTTCTGTAACTATCATTAAAGCTACACAATCTATCTTATGGCTCATGTATGTGTTCCACCCACTTTAGAAGTGAAAATGCTCATTCTGGCAGCTGTCTTATTTAAAAAACAGCTGAATACACCCCAAATTAAATGCTTTTTTTTTTTAATTTAAAGGAATTAGTAATACACATACCAAATCACATGCACTATTTCTTGGCAGATACGAAAAGAAGGCAGAGGTAAATACAGCCCAGATCAACTGTGTGTTCTTGACAATGTGAAGATGAATTTGAGAAGGTTCATTGCTTATCAAGAAACTGTTGAGAAAAGACTGACTTCTTAACCTTTGAAAGACAGACCCATTTCTGCTCCACCATGTTCAATGCTGAGTACTAAAGGCTCTCCTTTGAAGGTATATGTTTCTGACAGTCATTTTTAATGTCTACATTCTCAACATTAATTCAAAAATCTATCAGAAACTCTTTTAAGCTCTGGGATCTGTGTGGCATTCGGTTTTCTAAATTACATTTCCAGTGTGTTGTAAGCACTGGAAGTACAAAGAGTGAACACAAAGGAGTCTCAGCTGGTTCTTTGTGGTTTCTTATGAAGAAACTTCCAAACAGTCACATTCTCCTTGAATTTTGTAAAAATAGGAAAATCCAAAGAATTTCTTGGTTGCTCTTTTTTAGCTGGTATCATTTTATATTAGCTGAACCTCTAACTGAAATAGGAAGACAGGCTTTATAAAACTTATAGAGGATTTTGGTTTGCAGTATACTGACTGTGTACTTTTTGTGGTGAAGTAAACAAGTTGAATTTGTATTTCGCTATTTAGTAGAATATACTAAACTAATAAGGTATTGTCATCTATATAAGTGGATATGACCAATTATTGTTTTGTAACATCATTCCTTGACGTCATACGGTATCAGAATAAGCAGAAAATATTTTTTAATAAATAACTTTTTAATTGAAAGCTTCGTGTCTTACAAAATCCTTTTTACAAATATCAAATAACTGTATTCCTAGGTGCTTGCTTGTAATGGATATTGCTTCAAATATATGTGAGAATTAAAATCAAGACTTACTTTACTACTCTCAGTGTTCTCGAAGGAACAGCATTACAGCTGGGACAGCAGAGGGAGTTTCGGTGCGTGTCACTGTCTGACTGGCCCCGTCTGATGGGCCCCTGGGCCGGCTCTGTGGTCCATGCACTTGCCTGCTCAGAAGAGTTGTCTGGAGATTTGACAGTTTCCCCACAGTTGATCCTAGTAGCCCTGTTAAAAGTTCTAGTACCACTCTAGCACTTAACTTTAGTCAGCACTTCTGTAACTGCCTAAAATGAGCCAATTTCATCTATACTGTGACCTATTTTAGTTTTTATGTGTTTGATGCAGATGTTGGGAAATCAAGATTGATTCCGCACTCTGATAGTCCCTGAGTCCACAGACTTGGTAAAAGGACCAGATTCTGTATTTGCGTGGGAAACGGAAGTAGCATACTGTAAATGAAAAATTGTTGTGTTTTCTTATGCTCCTTGGCTGTGCATTTTATGGCACGTGTGTGTGTACCTAATGATCATCTCAGTGAAATGTTTGACCCAAGCTTTTCAGAGCATGGTTTCTTTGAATGAAGAAAACCTTCAGAACTCAGAACTAACTCAGAAATTTATAAAATACAGTGATTTTTAAGGAGAATAAAATTTCCAACTCTCATTTTTCCTATACTTTCTATCTATAAACATGCAGAATAGACTCTTCATAGTATTTGCTGAATGAATAAATGTTACTGATTTTCTGTTTTATTAAGCAAGATTTAAGGCAGTTGTTGAAAGCAGGATCATCTATAGGCTAGTAAAAAATGAGTTATTACATTAAAAATGTATCATCCTAAAAATCTGCAGTCCTGAGGCATGAGTAGTTTGCTCTGTGTTGGCACCATTTAATTTACTCTATAAGAGAGATGGGAAAATTGAGATTAAATACACTCTGTAGCTTTAACTGTTTGCATAAAGGCTTAGTAGAACATGTGATATTATTCATGGCACAATGTAATAGAAACTATAGCTTACTTTTTTTTTTTTTTAAAGATTTATTTTTTGCTTACACATACAAGCTGGGGTACAGGCCAGAGGCGTGGGGTGATGAGAGGGTTCACCAGAGACAGAGTGGGGAGCAGAACAGGCAGATCAGAAATACACTGCCGAGGGGAGCAGCGGGTGAGGCAGGAGAGGTCTGCCGCACCGTGTGGGATTCTCCCTGGCCGGGCGTCGAACTCACATCGCGTGCTGCCAACAGCTCCACAGCGCAGCACTCAACCGCTGCGCCCAACCACTGTGCCACCAGGGAAGCCCTTACTTTTTTCTTGTTAAGCTTTAGGGGAAAAGTCTATTTTAAAATAGGTTTCTTTGTAAATCAACTGGAACAGTCCACCAGAAATAAACACTATTTTAAATGTGGTATGACCACATGTGAGAATCTTTATTTTAGAAGATATATTTTTTTAATATTTATTTTTATTTATGCATGCATGCAATTGGTGTAGGCCAAAGGTGTTGGGGGGGTGGTGAGAGGATTCACCAGAGACAGTGGGGAGCCGAACAGGTGGATCTACTGAAATACACTGCTGAGGGGAGCAGTGGGCGAGGCAGGAGAGGTCTGCTGCACCATGTGGGAAGCTCCCTGGCTGGGGATCAAACTCATGCCCAGTGGATCCCGCAGTGGCTGACAATAGCTTGATAGCGCTGAGACTTATCCCCTGCGCCACCAGGGAGGCCCAAGGTATTTTTGTTTTTATGTGTTCAACCTGCCATGGCATATTTGCCCAAGGAACTAAAAATCACTCCTCCTCATCTTTTTTTTTTTTTTTTTTTTGCCCTTAAGATGGAAACTCATTTTATTTAAAATGGAATTAACTTTGAAATATCAATTTTTCAATTACATGTCTTTGTTTTTATTCCAGTTTTATCTTTTACCTTTATTTAGTCTTTCAAAGATAGACTTTTGGGTTGTCAAGATAAGGAAAGTCCTTATCTCTTCAGCATTCCTGTTCACCCAGTTCTGCTGTAGACTTGCTTCCTGCCTTTTTAAAATTGTGTGGACCAAAACTTGATTGCATTAACCAATATAAAGGATGTGACTAATTTTAGAGCTCACTTCACCATACACAGAAATTCTTTGTTTTCAGCAACAATAGTAAAGTTGCACTATAGTGTTTCAAAGTATCTATTTTTAGGAACAGAAGACTCCTTTGCATTGCCATTTTACTTTATTTATTTATTTATTTTAAGATTCATTTATTTATGCATACAAGAACTGGGGTGTAGGCCAGAGGTGTGGGGTAATGAGAGAATTCACCAGAGACAGAATGGGGAGCAGAACAGGAGGATCGACTGAACTATACTGCTGAAGGGAGCAGTGGGCGAGGCAGGAGAGGTCTGCTGCTCCATGTGGGAATCTTCTGGCCGGAGATCAAATTGCAGTGGCTGTGAATAGCTTCATAGACTGAGACTTAACCCGTTGCGCCGCCAGGGAGGCCCTTATTTTTATTAAATATGGATGTAGAGCAATTATTTAGTCCATATGTTCCATCTCCTTCAAAATAAAGTTTGTCGTCATCTCTGTCTTGTTCATGCTTAGATTTAAGTCTTCTATTTTAAGTAGACTATGATTCTGATCAATTGTCACCAAAGAAATTTTGGTCTTTGGATCATTCTGCCCCAGGATTTGAAATGCTGTCCTCTTTTCCTGCAGCGTTTTACTAGACAGTCCCAGGACTGTGCAGGGTCCCCTGTGCCCTGTGCCTGCGTCTCCTGTCCATTTCAGAACTTGGTCCGACTGCCCTCTTACCACTTTTGTTCTACCCTAGAACTTCACAATAAGTTGTTTTTTATTTTAAATATTTATTTATGCATACAAGAACTGGGGTGTAGGCCAAAGGTGTGAGGGATGAGAGGATTCATCCGAGACAGAGTGGGGAGCGGAACAGGCAGATTGACTTAAATACACTGCTGAGGGGAGCAGCAGCCGAGGCAGGAGAGGTCTGCTGCTCCATGTGGGTCAGCTCCCTGGCTGGGAATCGAACTCGTGCTGCAGTGGCTGCCGATGGGTTCAGAGTGCTGAGACTTAACCCCTGGCGCCACCAGGGAGGCCCACAATAATTTTATTTTTTTGATAGCCATTACCAAGTTCTGCAACTTCTGCTGAAAAACCTTAATTGGTACGACATCCTTCTAAAACTTTCCCTGGACATGTGCATTTGTACTTACACGAGTGTACATCTGTGTGTGTACAAACACGCTGTAATGGCAACGTCAACTTGACCTTTTCCCTTAACAGTAACTCATGGATATATTGTCATGTCAGAATCATGGCTAGATCCTAGGGTGGATCTTTCTAGTGGAATTACTTTGTTCCACTAGATATTCTGTTAAGATTGATAGGTTGATAGGTTGGATGAAGTTTGTTTTCCCCAATCTGTTCTTGAGAACACTTGTAGGTATACTTTTGAGTCTTCCAGTGGTTTGAAGAATGGAATGTCATTTGTTGGACTTAATCCCAAACTTATATAAAAAAAAAAATAGACCCATAGAAACTATAGGATGAGTCCCAAAGATTTTTAGAGATGTAGTACTTGTTTTATAGTAATAATTCTTTTTTTAAATTGACCTTATTTAGGTTTTTACGTCGTTCATTTTGGTGCAGTAATTGGTTTCTCCCCTCAGGTGTAGTCCCTGTGGTTGTACCACCATAGCACCCATAGTTCATCTCCACAGTCGCTTGTGGTCTTCCCTCCTCTGTTTTGACCCTTATTCCTACCCCACTGTATGCTTCAGATCTGTGGTCAGCTTGCAGGTTTTGTCTTTTTTTGGACCCTTTGTGTGGTTTCTCTTTATTCCACATATAAATGAAACCATCCGATAGTTTTCTTTTTTTTTTTTTCAGAGATTTTTTTTTGTTTGTTTGTGCATACAAGCTGGGGTACAGGCCAGAGGCGTGGGGTGGCGAGAGGGTTCACCAGACACAGAGCAGGGAGCAGAAGAGGCAGATCGACTGAAATACACTGCTGAGGGGAGCAGCGGGCGAGGCAGGAGAGGTCTGCGGTGCTATGTGGGAATCTCCCAGGCTGGGCATCGAACTTGCATCACCACTGCCGACAACTCCACAGTACAGTGCTTAACCACTGCGCCACCAGGGAGGCCCCTCCGATAGTTTTCTTTTTTCCTTCTGACTTATTTCACTTAGCATCATTCCTTCCAGCTCCTTCCATGCTGCCTCAAATGGCATGAGTTTATCTATTTTGATTGCTGAGTAGTAATCCATTGTGTGTATGTACCTATTCTTTTTTTTTTTAAGATTTATTTATTTATGCATACAAGCTGGGGTACAGGCCAGAGGTGTGGGGTGGCGAGAGGGTTCACCAGAGACAGAGTGGGAAGCAGAACAGGCAGATCGACTGAAATACACTGCTGAGGGGAGCAGCGGGCGAGGCAGGAGAGGTCTGCCGGGCCGTGTGGATTCTCCCTGGCCGGGTGTCGAACTCGTGTCGCTGCTGCTGACAGCTCCACAGTGCAGCGTTTAACTGCTGTGCCACCAGGGAGGCCTATATACTTATTCTTAACGTAAGTAATTCTTAACGTTTTTTAGGGTCATTAATTATGCCAAGAATCATGAAAAGTCACCTATTCAAATAAGTGCACTGCATTAGTTACCTGTTGTGTAAAAGTTACCCCACACTTGGTAATTTAAAATAACAAAATTGAGCCATGTGGGGCTGTGCTCCTTAGAGCAGTGTCAGGGCCCCGATGCCTCGAGGCTGATATGGCTCCCTCGCCCTTGGGCTGTCAGTGGAGGCCCGTGTCCTGTGTAGGGTGCCACTTTCTCTGTTCCCTCTGCCCAAGCTCACCCCAGGATCACTTCCTCAGACTCTCTCACCCTGACAGTGTGTTGGCTCCTTGCTTCCCTGGGGTGTCCATGCACAGAGATGACCAGCATCTCCTCTTGGTCCATACCACTCCCCCCGACATTCATGAGAACCCCCCAAGTCCAGTGAGTGATCCTCCTGGGTGGCCTGATGCAGGAACATCAACACTCCAACCAGGAAGAGTCTCTAAGAAGCTCCACAGCACTCGCGCCCAAGCTAGAGAAGCATCGCAGAAGAGGCCCAGGGGATTCCACTGGACACACAGGGCCGCCTCAGCCCCATTAATCACAGAAGGCGCCAGCTAGTGCTCTCTTTGTTAGAAGGCCCACGGGAAAGCATGCAATCTGCCAATGTGGTTGTGGTTCTTGGGACTGTCTCAGACTCAAAACCGACTCAGCTCCCAGCAGCTCCAGTGCTTGACCAGACCTCCCAGTCCCCGGTACCCTTGTCGGGATCAGGTAGAGGCCTGCCACAGAAGCCAGTCCTCCTGGAGCTCATGGCAGCCCTGCCCATAGGTGTGGCCAATGGCAAGAATCTCAAGATAAGACAGGCCTTCCAGTCACACTCAGGCACCCGTTTCCCCAGCCTAGTAGCTAAGAGCCCAGACACACAGTCTGTGGGGACCCCTCAGCGGAGTGACTGGCCCCACTTCCAGGAGATCCTCATGTGGTCAGTGCTAAGCCAGGAATACACTAAAGCAATACCTCTGTCACGGGCCAGGGCCCTGGCAGTTCAACAGTGGAGTCCTCACTTGCCAGACACCTGAGGAAATCTGTGCCAGCATCATTGGAGAGAAACTTCTAGGGTGGGTGCCCTTGCAGTACCAGGTGGTGGTGTGGGCAGAAAGGCCAAGTGAGGCCCCAGAGAATTCATGTGAAGCTCCTGATTGGTCTGAAGGGGCACCTGATGTTCTGCATCACATAGGCGGTACGTTGTGACCCCATGGACATCTTCCTCTGCAAAGTGCAGCTCCGCCTCTCTGTGGGGCGCCTCAAACGACCACCCTCTGCTTCCGAGGGATCCCAGCCCAAACTCCTGGCAGGAACCACTGACCAGAACAGGCCTGCAAGTACTGGTGCGAGTCGGGGACTCCGACTCCTGCGCACTAGCTGAGCTGGTTTAGCCTTGCTGAGTCTGCACAGCCCCTACAGTCATGCCTTGTGGTGGAGGAAGGAACTGACAGCACCTCAGATCCCAGGTAGTTGTGCCTGGGGCATCAGCTTTGGTCTTAGAAGGTGGCCCTTTGGTGGGAGCAGGACCACACTGCTTCCATCTGGCTTGGGGTTCAGGGATTCTCCCTGAGTTGCCAGTTGTTAGCAGAGAAGACATCCTTCTCCTTGAAACCCTGTAAGCAGGGCCTCCCTGGTGGAACAGCGGTTGAGTGCTGCACCGTGGAGCTATCGGAGCTATCGGCAGCGGCAATGTGAGTTCAGCCCCTGGCCGGGGAGCTTCCCACATGGCACAGCAGACCTTTCCTGCTTGCCCGCTGCTCCCCTCAGCAGTGTATTTCCGACAATCTGCCTGTTCTGCTCCCCACTCTGTCTCTGGTGAACCCTCTCGCTGCCTGGCGCCTCTGGCCTGTGCCCCAGCTTGTATGCATAAATAAATAAACCTTTAAAAAAAAAAAACCCTGTAAGCACCTTGTGTTCTGAGTGAGATGGTGCCTCCCACCTGCTCCCCAAGTCCTTGTTCCTTCCCACCCCATCTCTCTGCCCAATCTCAATGCTAGTAAAATTAAAAGATAAATAAAAGGGAAATAAATAATAAAAATAGTAAAATTTATCATCTCACAGTTTCTTTGGGTCCAGATTCCAGGACTTGCTTAGCTGTTTGGTTCTGCCTCAATGTCTCACAAGGTTGCATTAAGGTGATGGCCGGGGCTGCAGGCAACTAAAAGACTGACTGCACCCGGAGAAGTCCTTCCAGGGTGCTCCCTTGCCTGACTGTTGGCAGGAGGCCTCGGTGCCTTCCCAGGAGTGTCATCATGACACAGCACTGGCCCTCCCACCCCCATCCCTGTTCCAACAAAGAGGACAGTGCTGTGATGCCTCTTAGTTATAACCTAGTTTCAGAAGTAACACACCATTTTTTCTGCCACATTCTGTCTGTTGTGAGTCACACAAATCCAGCCCCTACTCAGGGGAAGGAGAATTAAGTTCCACCTCTTGAGGGGAGGAGTGCAACAGAAATTGTGGACATTTTCAAGCCACCACATACACACATGTACCTTTATTCTGCATCAGAATTCATCAGTGTGTTGGTTTTCCAATTCATGCATGGGCATCGGGCTGAGAATTGCAATTTTGTACTGGCTGGTTCCTCGTCAAGCTTTATTTCAAAAAGTCTTGTGAGCACTTCTAGGTACAGCTGCCCATTAATGGATTTGTTTGTTCAACATTTAGTGTTTTATTAAATATTGCCCCCATTTACCTTTTTTTAAAAAGATTTATTTATTTTTGTATACAAGCTGGGGTGCAGGCCAGAGGTGTGGGGTGGTGAGAGGGTTCACCAGAGACAGCATGGGGAGCAGAACAGGCAGACTGACCGAAATACACTGCTGAGGGGAGCAGTGGGCAAGGCAGGAGAGGTCTGCTGCGCCTTGTGGCAATCTCCCCGTCTGGGCATCAAACTTGTGCCGCAGCCGCTGACAGCTCCCCCCATTTTATCTTTTCTCCACCATGGAGTGAGTAGTCTTTTTGAAACATGAACTAATTCAAGCCGCTCCTTGCTTTTAGGCTCCAACTCTTTCATGGTTCCAACTACCTACAAGATAAAGTTTAAAGTTCTTGCCATAACCTGCAAGTTTCATGACCACACGTCCAAGTTCAGCTGGAGAGTCCACATTTGTGCCTGTTGGCCCAGAATAATTATTAACAGCACTTTATTTGACTGACAAAAATGTCCTGGATTAAGATTAAAAGACATTAAAGAGACAATATGAGACCCAGGATTGGATTTGGGACCTGGAAAAAAAACAGCTCTGGAAAAAAAAATAACTGAGGCAACTGCCCAAGCTGAATTTGTAATGTGAAGTAGGTAATAGTATTTCATCAATGTTAAACTTCCTGTTTAGGAAAGAGAATGTCCTTATTCTTAGGAAATACCACACTGAAGTATTTAGGAGTTAGAGGAACGTGATGTCTTTGACCTATTCTCAGATGATTCTAAAAAAAAAAAGGCATCTGAATACAAATGTGAAGAAGGAGAAGAATAAAATGGACAAAATGTAAATAAGTGAATTGGGTAAAGGATACATGGAACTTTTGTGAACTGTTCTTGTAACTTCTGAGGTTATAATTGCATCGAAATAAAAACATCAAAATGTCTCCCACTGGCCCATAAGCTCTGGCATCCTTAGTATCCAACAGCGTGCCTAGTGCATAGTTAGGAGTCTCAGTAAATCTGAACAGGAGTGAAGTGCCGTGAAGGAAAATTATTTTTACATAAACTTTGGCTGAAGAAAACAAATACACCAGGTTAGGCATTACATTATATGATCATCCTACCCATAAACCCCACATAGTCTGTCGTAATTAACCCTCTGGTCTCCCCTGCTCTGCTTTCTGCCTTGCTCTCTAAGCTTCAGCCAGTCTGTCCTTGATTCAGTTGTTTGAATGCATCATGCTCTTACATGTCACATTCACTGCCTGATTAGGTGATTTCTTCTCCAACACTCTAGCCACCCTTCAAAACTCAATTCAAATATCAGTTCCATAAAGAAAATCTCTAACCCTCCAGGCAAGATCAAGGTCGGTGTTCCAGACACTCAGAGAGTCTTCTATCATACATCTTTCCTTCACAGCACTTCACTCTTGATCAGATTTATTGAGGTTCCTAGCTGCACCAGGCGCTCTGCTAGATATTAAGGATGCCAGAGCTTATGGGCTTGCGGGAGACAGCATAAAATTACAAAAGTGACAAGTGCAACAAAGAAAGGGTATGTGGGCCTCCCTGGTGGCACAAGGGGTTAAGTCTCAATCTATGAAGCTATCTGCAGCCACTGCAGCACAAATTCAATCCCTGGCCAGGAAGCTGACCCACATGGTGCAGCAGACCTCTCTTATCTGACCTCTCCTATCTCGCCCACTGCTCTCCTCAGCAGTGTATTCACAGTCAGTCTGCCTGTTCTGCTCCCCACTCTGTCTCTGGTGAATCCTTTCACCCCTACTCCCACACCTTTGGCCAACACCCCAGCTCTAGTACACATAAATAAATAAATCTTCAAAAAAAAAAAAGAGGGTATGTGCTGCTCTGAGACTGTCAGAGAGACTTGTCCTAGTCATAGAGGCCGAGGAGACTTCCCTGGAGGAGGGATAGGAGTAGTAAACTAGGTGAATAAGCAGGGGAAATTGTTGCAGGAAGCCAGGACAGCATGTGCAAAGATCCTGGGGTTAGGAATGAGGCAAGGATAAAGGGACCAATAGATCTCCCCATGTGGTGGTTGTTCATTGCAAGAAGCAACAGTGAGGCAGGTGGGGCGCTGGCCCCTAGGACTTTGTAAGATGGTACATCTTTATACTAAAAGGAATAGGAAAATGAAGTCTACTTTTTAGCAGAGAGGGATATAAAAATAGAGGGATGATTTAATCAGACTGAAATTTTGAAAACCTCTGTGCTGGCTAGTGTGGAGAAAAGATTAGAGGTGAGCTAGAGGAGAAGCAGGTTTTTGGGGTAATTTGAGAGATAGATGGTATAAATTCTTATCAGTGTGGTGTTGATGAATTACAAGGATTCAACAACAGGTGGGAATGAATCAGACACAGGGGATATAGTAAGATAGAGGAAATTGTCAAGGTTGACTGAGGTTTCTGGCTTACATAACCTGTTAGAAGATGTTACCATTTACCAAAATAGGAAACACTAGCAGAACTCACTGTTGGGAAACTGATGAGCTTTTAATATTTTTGTTACTGATCAATTAAGATTTTTTAAATGTAAATAGCAGAAAACAGTGATTCTACTCTCTTAAATTTTAATGAACTTATCTCACATAAACAATACAGTGATTAGGTTGGTTAATTTTCAGCAGTATCAATTTTCCAGTTCTACATTTTGTTCTGCCTTCTTTAGCACACAACCTCTTTTTTTTTTTAAATTTATTTATTTATGCATACAGGAGCTGGGGTGTAGGCCAGAGGTGGTGGTGGGGGGGCGGTGAGAGGATTCTCCAGAGACGACAGTGGAGAGCAGAACAGGCAGATCTACTGAAATACACTGCTGAGGGGAACAGCAGGCGAGACAGAAGAGGTCTGCTGCACCAAGTGGGAATCTCCCTGGCCAGGGATCAAACTCATGCTACAGTGGCTGCCAGTAGCTTCATAGGCTGAGACTTAACCCCTTGCACCACCAGGGAGGCCCAGCACACAATCTCTTGATTCTGAGGTTGAAAGATAGCTAGCTGACTATAGATTTGAAGCATATAGCAGGAAAGGGGGAAGGAGAGGGATCAAAATAGAGTGAAGAGCACAAAAGACTGTGGTGATGAATCACATCTATGTGCTATGGTGGTGGGAGAACTACAGGGACCACACCAGAGGGGAGAAATCAAATATTGTCCAAAAATAACAAAGGTACAAGAAAAATAAATGAAACAATAAAAAAGATACAATAGTATGCATCTACCTTGGGGGAAAGAAAAAGATGACTAGCTACGTCAATATCCAAGCCAGAAAGTGGACTTTCTCTTCATTGTGTCTTTTTAAGAGCCAAACACCTTTCCCAAAAGTCCCCCCAGCACATTTCCCCTCTTGTCAGTCGTGGTGATTAATGTACTGTGTTATAACAATCCAAATATCCAAGTTGCTTAACACAGTGAAAGCTTAAATCACAGTTCCATGCAAGTTGGATGTCACTTGGATCTCTAGGATTCTTTTTTTTTTTTCTTTTTGAAAATGATTTTATAACATTACAATTTACATTCAAATGTTTGGGTTTTTTTTTTAAAGATTTATTTATACATACAAGCTGGGGTACAGGCCAGAGGTGTGGGGCGACGGGAGGGTTCACCAGAGACAGAGTGGGGAGCAGAACAGGCAGATCAGAAATACACTGCTGAGGGGAGCAGCGGGTGAGGCAGGAGAGGTCTGCCGCACCATGTGGGATTCTCCCCGGCCGGGCTTCAAACTCGCATCGTGTGCTGCCAGCAGCTCCACAGCGCAGCACTCAACCACTGCGCCACCAGGGAGGCCCCCTCTAGGATTCTTCTTTTTCATGTTCCCATCAATTTGGAGTCCTTTTTGCCCCAGCCTTGTGGGCAGTGGAAAAGAGTGACATAAGAATGAATCTCAGGGGCCTCCCTGGTGGCGCAACAGGTTAAGTCTCAGCACTATAAAGTTGTCTGCAGCCACTGCAGCATGAGTTCAATCCCAGCCAGGGAGATACCCACATGGCACAGCAGACCACTCCTGCTGCTCCCCTCAGCAGTGTATTTCGGTAGATCTGCCTGTTCTGCTCCCACTCTGTCTCTGGTGAATCCGCTCACCACCACACCTCTGGCCTATACCCCAGTTCCTGTATGCATAAATAAATCTGTAAAAAAAAAAAAAAAAAAAGAATGACTCGCACTTGAAATTTTAGGACCAAGCTCCAAAGTAGCAAATGTTATTTTTGCCCAAAGGTCAAAACTACTCCTCTTCCCTCAACCTAAAAGGACAGGAGGCTGGGAAATGTAGCCCAGTCTGTGCCTAAGAAGAGGAGGTAGATTAGTGGGCATGTAGGCATTCTGCTGCACCCTAACATATCCAGAATTAGGCCAAATAGCTCTTCCTCCTAGCACTGATAAAGGGAATTATCATGATTAGCTTATATTAATTAATTATATATTAATTATATTTTGGTATGATCTAGACTTTCCTCTAATACCTTAATCAAAACGACACATAGTAACAGAGCAAATGCAAAAGCAATGTTACTGTAGCCACAGTATGGAGTTTCAGCTACGTAAGGGAGTTGGTCATGCCTTTCATTAGACTTTTTATGAGATAAAAATCCATTACTGTTTAAACCCATTGATTCGCATTTTCTGTTACTTGTATAGAATGAAAGTGGAAACCATATGATCCAAAGAAAACATTTGACCAAAATCTAACATTCTTAGGAAACTAAGAACAGAGGGGACTTTCTCAATCTTTTAAAGAACAAAAACCCTAGGAAAATAAACCCTACAGCTAAATCATACTTAATGGTAAAAAACTTAATTATTTATGCCCAAGATCAGACACATGGCAAGGATTTTCAGCCTCTCCACTCTAATTCAACATAATATTAGAGATCCTAGCCAGTGCAATAAGGTAGAATAATAACTAAAAGACTTCTGTGTTGGGGGCCTCCCTGGTGGCACAGCGGTTAAGCGCTGCCCTGTGGAGCTGTCCTGTTGCAACACGAGTTTGACGCCTGGCTGGGGAGATTCCCACATGGCACAGCAGAGCTCTCCTGCTTTGCCCTCTGCTCCCCTCAGCAGTGTATTTCCATTGATCTGCCTGTTCTGCTCCCCGCGCTCTGTCTCTGGTGAACCTTCTCGCCGCTCCACTCCTCTGGCCTGCACCCCAGCTTATATGCATAAATAAATAAATCTTTTAAAAAAAAAAAAAAGACTTCTGGACCTCCCTGGTGGCGCAGTGGTTAAGCGCTGCGCTGTGGAGCTGTTGGCAGCAGCGACGCGAGTTCAACGCCCAGCCAGGGAGAATCCCACATGGTGCAGCAGACCTCTCCTGCCTTGCCCGCTGCTCCCCTCAGCAGTGTATTTCCGTCTATCTGCCTGTGCTGCTCCCCACTCTGTCTCTGGTGAAGCCTCTCACCACCCCACACCATTGGCCTGTACCCCAGCTGTATGTATAAATAAAAAAAAAAAAAGCAACTTAAAAAAAGACTTCTGTGTTGGAAAAGAATATCTAAAACTGCCTTTATTTGCAGTTGACATGATAATATATGTGGAAGAGTCTAAGGAACATACAAAAAAGCTACTAAAATTATTAAGTGAATTTATCAAGGTCACAAGGTATAGGATCAATATAAAAATGATCATTTTGATTCTGTGCAGTAGCAATGAGCAATCCAAACAAATTTATAGCACAATTTTATTTTTACTGGCACCCAAAAGTATATTTAAGAATAAATTTATAGAAGATACGCAATATTTGTACCTTGGAAACTATAAAACGTTGTTGAGAGAAATTAAGGAAAACCTGAGCGCCTCCCTGGTGGCGCAAGGGGTTACATCTCAGCCCTGTGAAACTGTAGGCGGCCACTGCAGCACAGAGCTCGATCCCTGGCCAGGGAGCTTCCCACATGGTGCAGCAGACTCTCCTGTCTCACCTGCTACTCCACTCAGCAGTGTATTTCAGTCAATGTGCCTGTTCTGCTCCCTACTCTGTCTCTGGTGAATCCTCTTGAAACCACCCCCACTCCCCCACACACCTCTCTTGTATGCATAAATAAATACACTCCAGCTCTTGTATGCATAAATAAATAAATCTTTAAAAAAAAGAAGAGAAAAAAAAACCTAAGTGTAATCAATCTATAGCTTCAAGTCAATCCCAGTCAAAATCCTAGCAGACTTTTCTGTAGAAATTGACAAGATTCTGAAATTCATGTGTAAAAGCAAAGGACTTAGAATATCCAGAACAACTTTTTATTTATTTATTTATTTTAAAGATTTTTTAAATTCTACTTTCATTCCAAGCACATCCTGATGGATCTATTTTTTTTAAGATTTATTTATTTTTGCATACAAGCTGGGGTGCAGGCCAGAGGCGTGGGGCAGCAAGAGGGCTCACCAGAGACAGAGTGGGGAGCAGAACAGGCAGATCAATGGAAATACACTGCTGAGGGGAGCAGCGGGCGAGGCAGGAGAGGTCTGCCATGCTATGTGGGAATCTCCCTGGCTGGGTGCCGAACTTGCATCACAACTGCCGATAGTGCCACAGTGTAGTGCTTAACCGCTGCACCACCAGGGAGGCCCCAGAACAACTTTTTAAAAGAAAAAGTTATAAATGAAACCATTCGATATTTTTCTTTTTTTTTTTTTTGGCTTATTTCACTGAGTATGATTCCCTCTAATTCCATCCATGTCGCTGCAAATTGCATGTGTTTATCTTCTTTGAATGCTGAATAGTATTCCATTGTGTATATGTACCACATCTTCTTGATCCAATCATCTATTTTTGGACATCTGGGTTGCTTCCATACCTTTGCTATTGTGAATAGTGCCGCGTTGAACATACGGGTGCATGTATCCTTTCAAACTATAGGGAGGCTGGGTGGGAGAGAGACACTCAGCGGGGGGGGGGTAGGATAAGGGCACAAAATGGAAGAGAGGAGAATACAGGGGACCATGGCGATGGAGATGGATCACGGGTGAATTGGATCACGGGTGAATTGGTGGTGGGCTGCCCAAGGGGAATACAAAATGTAAAGGACATAAATAACAATAAAAAAATACATTAAAAAAAAAAGAACAAAGTTACACTATTTGATTTTAAAGCTTATTATAAAGTTTTAGTAATTAAGCCTATGGTACTGACAGAAGAAAAGGCATATAGTTGGTGTAACAAAATCAAGAGCCCAGAAATAGACACATAGTTAATGTCAATTGATTTTCCACTAAGATAACAAGTTAATTCGGTGGAGAAGTGATAGCTTTCACTTTTTTTTTAAAGATTTATTTATTTATGCATACAAGAGCTGGAGTATAGGCCGGAGGTGGGGGGTGGGGGTGTGTGAGAACTCACCAGAGACAGAGTAGGGAGCAGAACAGCTGGATCTACTGAAATACACTGCTGAGGGGAGCAGTGGACAAGACAGGAGAGGTCTGCTGCGCCATGTGGGAACTCTGGCCGGGGATTGAACACATGCTGCAGTGGCTGTGGATTGCTTCATAGTGCTGAGATTTAACCCGTTGTGCCACCAGGGAGGCCCAGTAATAGATTTTTCAATAAATGGCACTAAAATAACATGTATGTGGAAAAAGACAAAAGTCAATGTCTGATAAAATTTAACATTTTTTACTAATTTGTCAAGCATATTCTTCAGTGCAGCTAGCCTTTTTTCTGTCAGTGGGAAAGAATATGATGGCCAGGGATAAAGTGACTGTTAGTACAGTTTGATGCCAGTGCCTTCATTCATACTGGCCACCAGTGGTTTCACCCACCATTGCTTTTGTGCCTGCAGTGCCCGTGTGTTTACACCATGAAGAAGCCAAGAAACAGTTTAGTTTTGTTGCAAAAATAGTTTTGACCTTGCAAGACCCTCTAGGGGAATCTGAGAAACATACTTTGAGAACTCAGTAAAAAGAGAAAAGGAGGACTGAGACTAAGCCTCGAAGAAATCTAGTATTTAATGGCCTGGTTGACCCCAAGAGGAAATACAGAAGGAGTGACCTGAGAAGAAGAAAAAACAGAAGGATGTGAAGCCAGGGAAGTGAAGGAAATGCTTTCAAGAAGAGAAATGGGGGCCTCCCTGGAGGTGCAGCGGGTTAAGTCTCTGCCTATGAAGCTACTGCAGCCACTGCAGCACGAGTTCAATCCCTGACTAGGGAGATTCCCATATGGCGCAGCAGACCTCTCCTGTTTCGCCTGCTCCCCTCAGCAGTGTACTTCAGTCAATCTGCCAGTTCTGCTCTCCACTCTGTCTCTGGTGAACCCTCTCGCTGCCCCACGCCTCTGGCCTGTAACCCAGTTTGTATGCATAAATAAATAAATCTTTAAAAAAGAAAAAAGAAAAAGAAAGTTTTCTCCAAATTTCACTCATACTAAATGGAAATAACTGAAGTAGATAATTTATTCAAAAATAATTTGTCCTCTTTTTATGGTCAGGCATACGTTGCCAAACAATTGTTAAAATTTAGGGCAACTGTGTTCTCATAATTAATATTCCTTTATAAGGTTAGAGAGAATAGAAATAGATTTACACAAATACTGGAAACCACTTGCTTATTTTTCTCTGCATAGAAAAAAAATTCAAGTTACATCTGTTGATTAAAATAAGAAAATATTCAAATAAGTGAAGCAAAATAGTTTTAATTAAAGATCTAAATTTCTCTAATAGGGCAAAATTTGAGAATCTTTTACTATATGAAAACAGATTTTTGGTTATCTAGTGAAGCTAAGGTGTACTTTTAACTCAAAATCAGGACAAGATAGATCATTAACTTGAGACTCTCAATGTTGTCTTTCATTTTAAACCAACAGAAACAGTAAACAGGCTTTGAGGTTTGGAGCTGGAGAAAACCAACTTCCTTAAGAAGGCAAGTAAGGCCTCCTTGGTAGCGCAAGAGGTTAAGTCTCAGCACTATGAAGCTATCCACAGCCACTGCAGTGCGAGTTCGATCCCCAGCCAGGGAGCTAACCCACATGGTGCAGCAGACCCCCCCTGTCTTGCCTGCTGCTCCCCTCAACAGTGTATTTCAGCGTATCCACCTGTTCTGCTCCCCACTGTCTCTGGTGAATCCTCTCACACCACCCCACCACATCTCTTGCTTACACCCCAGCTCTTGTATGCATAAACAAAAATTAATCTTTAAAATAAATAAATAATGTTTTATGGGGAAAAATTGTGTCTGAGGATTCGTAAATTTATATTCAGATTGTGTATGAGTTTTATACATTAGCCACACCCATGGAGTAGTGCTAGTCAATGTGTGGGGTGATTATTTTAGATTTCTTGCCTTAGGATAGAAGATAATTCTCACTTCCATTCCTCAAACTAATTTCCTTCAGCAAATATAAAATAATTGCTTAACTTAGTCCAAATCTCTAGTTAATAAAAATTAATTTGATGAAGGATTAAATTATATTTACATCTCTTTAGGATCAGAACAATATAGCTTTTGAACTAAAAAAAAAAAAAAAGTATTGAAAATACTAGTGGAAAAATAGGATGGCATCTTCCCACACTGCCACAGAAAGTCATTGCCAATTACATGGAAAGCCATTTCAAGAGGGAAATCTTTTACTCTATAACTCAGAATTACTTGTGTGTTCTGAGGCCCAAATAACTAACTTCAAGGCTATTTTTGCAATTCAGTTTGTGAGTGTGTCGATGACAATTCTTGCTGAACTACAGGTGCAACTGCAGTTGAAAAGCCAGTTGATAACTGATTATCTAAATGGAAGAGGAAATGAGATCATGGAAAAATCAGAGCAGTACACTCTTGTTTGAAAAACAATGTTTTTATTCAGGAGACAACAGCTATAAACAGTGTCAGTATAAAGTGTGCTTTTATCCAAACTGAGCTTCCATTTCTGCATGTCAAGGGGATCACTTTGATGAGTTCTCGAGTAGGTCTGGGGATTAATTTTAAAAATAAAGATGCTATTTGAAAAAAAATTTTAGGAGGTAGAATGCCTTAACTTCTAATAAAGATCTTCTTACAGCAGTGTTTATAGCAAAAGTGCAAAATAGGCAGCAGTCTCACTCCTGTCTGCCCACGTGTGACTATGCAGGTGCTTCTTTTCACCAACTCTCTATCCCTTTGCAGGGCAGCTCTCCTCAAGGCTGCCTGCCTGCAACCATGCAGGCCTCTCTTAGGCCTGTCCCTTTAGAGGTAGCTCTTCCTGCCCACTCATGCCTATGTGAGTGCTCTCTGCTCTTCTGTCTCCTTCTTAAATAAACTTGTTCTGGGCCTCCCCAGTGGTGCAGCGGTTGAGCGCTGCGCTGTGGAGCTGTTGGCAGCACGCGATGCGAGTTTGATGCCCAGCTGGGGAGAATCCTGCATGGTGCGGCAGACCTCTCCTGCCTCGCCCGCTGCTCCCCTCAGCAGTATATTTCTGATCTGCCTGTTCTGCTCCCCACTCGGTCTCTGGTGAACCCTCTCGCCGCCCCACGCCTCTGGCCTGTACACCAGCTCGTATGTATAAACAAATCTTAAAATAAATAAATAAATAAATAAATAAATAAATAAAATAAACTTGTTCTTCAAACAAAACAAAAAAAAAAAGATTGCAAAATACCTAACTGTCCACCCACAGAGGTCTGTTTAAATCCCTGCAGTATAGTCTCAAGGTTGAATTCTGTATGGAGTTAAAAAATGAGGAAAGTAGATTTACATGTCATAATGTGGAGTGGCATGCTGTCTCACCCGCCGCTCCCCTCAGCAGTGTATTTCAGTAGATCTGCCTGTCTGCTCCCCACTCTTGTCTGTGGTGAATCCTCCCACCCCCACACCTCTGGCCTATACCCCATTTCTTGTATGCATAAATAAATCTTAGGAAAAAAGGCTTGTGGTTTCTCCACATCTTTGACAATGCTTGTTACAGTCAATGTTTTGATAGTAGCCCTCCTAATGGCGGTGATGTGGTCAATAGGTATTTGTTTGATAAACAAATAAACAATATCTCTAAAATGACAATGATCACTATTTATTGCATTGTAGCTTGTCTAAGGCTATTAGTATTATCAAAAGAATACTTGTATCCTTTGAGAGACACTGTTTCAGTTCAACAACTCCAAGAACAATGGTGTGTCCATTTTATACAAGATAGCTAGATTAACTTTACTGTCCCCCCTATTTACTGCTTTAATTAAGGAACATAATGTCCATTGCCAAAGAGAAACTAAAAGCTCTTTCAAGATCCTGGCCTATATAGTCTCATATATGGCATGTAAGTAAATATTTAGACAATAAAATGTAACATTCATCCTCAAAAAAATAAACATAGAATTACTATATGACCCAATAACTCCATTCCCAGGTATGAACTGAAAACAGGTATTCGAATAAAACTTGTACACAATTCACAATAACCAAAAGGTAGAAACAACCCAGATGTCCATAAATGGGTGATAGAATTCATAAATGTGTATTCCCACAATGAAATATCATTCAGCCACAAAAAGGGATGAGGTAATGGGCCTCCCTGATGGCGCAAGGGGTTAAGTCTCAGCACTATGCAGCACAAGTTCAATCCCTGCCAGGGAGTTTTCCCACATGGCGCAGCAGACCTCTCCTGATTCACTGGCTGCTCCCCTCAGCAGTGTATTTCAGTCAGTCTGCCTGTTCTGCTCCCCACTCTGTCTCTGGTGAATCCTTTCACCCCTCTGCCCCCCACCTCTGGCCTACACTACCCAGTTCTTGTGTACATAAATAAATCAATCTTTTTTTAAACAAAAGGGATGAGGTAATGCTACATGGATGAATCTTGTAAACATTGTCTTAAGTGAAAAAACACAAAAGCCACATAGTATATGATTCTATTCACATGAAATGTCCGTAGTAGGCAAATCCATGAAGACAGAATACAGATTTGTATATGCCAGGGAGTGGGGGAGGGGAGAACATGGAGTGACTATCCATTTGGGGTGATGAAAATGGAATTAGATAGAGATAGTGACTGCATAACATTGTGAATGTACTAATTGCCACTGATTTACACTTTTGGATTATTAAAATGGTAGATTTTTTTCTGTGTGAATTTTACCTTTGGTTATTGTCAGTAGTGCTGCATTGAATCTTTTTGAATTAGCATTTTTATTCTCCAGATAGATATCTAGAAGTAGAATTGATGTATCATATGGAACATCTGTTATTAATTCCTAGGAACTTACATACTGCTTTCCATAAGTCTCCACCAACTTATATCAAGAGTGTACAAGGATTCCTTTTTCTACACCCTCACCAACACTTGCTGGTCCTGGTCTCTTTGATATGGTCTCTTTAATATTCTCAGAGATGTGAGGTGTTATCTAATTGTAGTTGTTTTTTATTTTAAAGATTTATTTGTTTATGCATACAAGAACTTGGGTGTAGGCCAGAGATGTGGGGTGGTGATGGTGAGAGGATTCACCAGAGACAGAGTGGGGAGCAGAACAGGCAGATCGACTGAAATACACTGCTGAGGGGAGCAGTGGGAGAGTCAGGAGAGGTCTGCTGTACTGTGTGGGAAGCTGCCTGGCCAGGGATTGAACTCATGCTGCAGTGGCTGTGGATAGCTTCATACTGTTGAGACTTAACCCATTGTGCCACCAGGGTTACCCCTCTAATTGTAGTTTTGATTTGGATTTCCTGGTCATAAACGATGAGCATTCTTTTGGCTGTCTCTACAGCTTCTTTGGAGAAGTATATGTTCAGATCTTCTGGCCATTCTTTGATTGGGTTATTTTTTGTGTATGTGTTGCATTGTATGAGTTCTTTATATGGTATTAACCCCTTGCTGAATGTATGATGTATACATATTTTGTTCCATTCAGTGGGATGTCTTTTAATTCATTTATCTATTTACTTATTTTTGTGTAGAAGAACTAGAGTGTAGGCCAGAGGTGCAGGAGGTGATGATTCACCAGAGACAGAGTAGGGAGCAGAACAGGCAGATTTACTGAAATACACTGCCAAGGGGAGCAGTAGGCAAAACAGGAGAGGTCTGCTGTTCCATGTGTGGGTTAGCTCCCTGGCCAGGGATCGAACTCAGGCCGTAGAGGAGATACGTGTTTTCTTCTGTGTATTTTATGGTTTCAGGCCTTATAGCCACATATCTAATTTGTTTTGAATTAATTTTTGTATATGATGTGGGATAGTGGTCTAGTTTCATTCTTTTGTGTGTGGCTATCCGGTTTTCCCAAAACCTTTTATTAAAGACACTTTCCTTTGTCCATCATTTGCTCTTGACTCCTTTCTTAAAAATTAACTTGCCAAATATGTGTGGGTTTATGTCTGGACTCTCAGTTCTATTCCATTGATTTGTGTCCCTATATTTGTTTCAATACATACTATTTTGATTACTACTGCTTTGCAGTATAGTTTGAAGTCACGGAGCCTGACACATACAAATACACACTTATACAAAATGATCCCTCTTTGGGCCCTCCCTGGTGGCCTAAGGGTTAAGTCTCAGTGCTATCACCACTGTGGCCTGAGTTCACTCCCAGCCAGGGAGCTAACCCATATATGGTGCAGCAAACCTCTCCCCTCTCACCCGCTGCTCCCCTCAGCAGTGTATTTCAGTAGATCCACCTGTTCTGCTCCCCACTGTGTCTCTGGTGAATCCCCTCACCCCCCCCACCCCCATACCTCTGGCCTACACTCCAGTTCTTGTATGTATAAGTAATTTATGGCCCCTGTGGTTCCATACAGATTTTAGTAATGTAAATAATTTTAAACAAAGTGGCTATTACATGTGTCCACCGCATTGTTAGAAGTAGACATGGGATTTTTGTTCTTTGAAATATGTTGAACTAAATTCTTTCTGATCATCCTTTCTCACTATTTGGGGATCCAAGGATGTGCCATCAGGGCACTCTCAAAGGGCTCCAGAACACCATCCAACTTGTGTATCCTTCATGCCTGTCCCCCAGGTCTTTGCATTCCAGTCAATTGATAAAGGATTTTGCTACAATCACATACATTGACTAGAAAGCGCACTACACAATCATAGACCATCGAACATGAGCAGAGTCCCTGAATTATGCCTCTTTGTACACCAGTGTCAGATGTTGCTGACGTGAGTGAATGTATGTACGAATGAGTGAATGAATGGCAAAGATACCAAATAGGTATACAAAGCTTTCCTGGGAAGGGTATAATTTTGGTGAAGAGGTTGAGCAATTTCACTCTTCATAGAATTACAAGTTATGGCCTTGTAGGTCCATGGGCAAGAAGCATGGTTTGAACAGATGGAACAATCATGCTGATGTAACTTTAGTGTCACCTATGAGCAAGTTGTAGTAATTTGTGCATTCATGCACACACATATACATACTCACATAAAACTAATTTGATTTTAAAACTAGGTAGAGATGGTATTTTATAACTCGATTTTTAAGCCATTACTTCACAGATGTTGATTCCTCATTGAAGGTTCTTTATGGTGGTGTGTTTCCAGGTCCAGTTTTAGAACTTTGAACAAGGTTGATAATCTTGTGATGCTGTGGTCTGAGTCCCTCACTAATTACTGAGAGTGAGTAATTGTCTCAAATATTTTCTAGAGCCCTAGGAGAAATGACTTCTTATTACCTTAAATTTGTTTTATAAGGTCTGTTCAAAACAGATGAGGGGCTGTAAATTTGAAACTGTTCCCCAGGATGATGTCACAGGGCATATTTTTCTAAATGGTAACTTTGCCAGCTTGGCACATGGTTTATGGCCGCCTAGAGCTACCAGTTTTCTGTGCTAGCTCATGGGCTCTGTCCATGGCCCTCAACCTGCGCATTTTCATTTGGCTTTTTTTCCACTTCTGCCAAACCAATATAGAAATTGTTCCATTGTTTCAAAGTCTGGAAGACCATTCCAAAACGCCAGAGTAAATCTGTAACTTAACTTACTCAAATTTTTCTTAAATGAAATAAATAACTTATAGGCTGGACATACAATAAGGAGAAACTTGACACCCTTTTTGTTATATCTACCTTAGAAAAGGCCCTTGTGGCTTTCCTTACATGTCTGGAAACAAAATTTGCCTTTCTGCTTCTTTGTAAGACAGTCAGAGCATGATGTATAAGTTCAAAACAAATTAAATTTAGCTTGTAGCAATTCTTTTGTTGAAGGTGCTGGCCATGACAGTGCTGGAGGGGGGAGCAGGTGGAGTGGAATAATAGTGTTTGGAAAGGGAAGGCAGCGCGCTGAGTAAAGGAGTACTTGCTGAAGACCTGACTTTTTGCTTGGAAACAATTAGAAGTTGAAGTGACGCCTATTTTGTTTTGTTCTCTGTGTGTGTTTGAGTAATAAGTTCATAGAGTGAAAAAATTTCAAGCACTTGAAAAGGACATGAAATGAGATTAAAGTTTCACTCCTGCATGGATTTTGAACCTCCAGCTTTCTGAGAGTCTCTTGTGGACATTTCTGGGTAGATCCTAGAAAAGAATCCTGGGTTTCTGTGCATACACATACACGTACACATACGCTTCAGACAACTGGCAGCCTTTGTCTACTTTGCTTACTCTTTTGCTGTTATGTAACCATAAATTAATTGAACAAATGTTTACTGGTAATCTAGTATATGCTGCATCCTGTTCTAAGTACTTGGGATAGAGCAATCAACAAAATACTCGGGTGCTGAGTAACAAATTAAGTGAGTGGCTAAAAAACAACATTCTCTTTCAGTTTAGGGGATTAAGAGTCTGGGCACAGGGGCCTCCCTGGTGGCACAAGGGGTTAAGTCAGCCCTATGAAGCTATCTGCAGCCACTGTAACATGAATTCGATCCCTGGCCAGGGAGCTGACCCACATGGTGCAGCAGACCTCTCCTGCCTTGCCCGCTGCACCCCTCAGCAGTGTACTTCAGTAGATCCACCTGTTCTGCTCCGCACTCTGTCCCTGGTGAATCCTCTCACCCCACCACACTTCTGGCCTCCACCCCAGCTCTTGTATGCATAAATAAATAGATCTTTAAAAAAAAGAAAAGAAAAGAAAAGAGCCTGGGCACAGCTTAGCTGAGTTTTCTGCTTCCATTTCTCTCCAGGCCGCAAACAAGGTGTCAGCAGGCTACAATCTCATCTGGGGGCTCATCCAGAGAAGTGAGGGAGTGGCACGGATAGCTGAGAGCAGACTCCAGCGGAAGATGAGCAAGTACACACTCCTGCCTTACTAGCATGCTGAGAGTTCTGCATCACTTAGCGGCCCCGTGTGGCTGGAGTACATTGCTCAGGTAATAGGACTGAGGCCAGAGAGGACATAAGGTCAGATCATGTAGGGACTTATGATATGAGGGTCTCTAAATGAGATGCAGAACCACTCAGAGTCTGGGCAGAGGTTTACCTTGGCCAAGGGTCACTTTATGTTTTGGTAATAACAGACTGAAGGGAGACCTTGGTGGAAGCAAGGAGACCAGTCTGCAGGGCATTTTAATAATTTTGGCAAGAACAAGTGTTTGGACCTAAGAGGTGCTGTTGTGTTTCCTGGAAAGTGGGCAGCTGTCGTCTGAAGGTGGAGCCTGCAGCATTGATGGTGGGATGGATATGTGATGGGAAGAAAAGGGATGTGTTAAGGGTGATAACAAGGATTTTGGCCTGAGTCACTTGAAAATGGAGCAACCATTTACTGAGGTGCGGAAGATAGTGAGAGGAGGAGTTTGGGCAGAAAAAATCTAGAGTTTGCTCTCACTGTACTCTGAGAGTGACACAGTCATCTTTGTATTTTTAAAAGTTAATCCTGGGGGGACCTCCCTGGTGTCACAATGGGTTAAGTCTCAGCACTATGAAGCTGTTGATAGCCACTGCAGCACGAGTTCGATCCCCAGCCAGGAAGCTTCCCACATGGCGCAGCAGACCTCTCCTGCCTCACCCGCTGCTCCCCTCAGCAGTGTATTTCAGTCAGTCTGCCTGTTATGTTCCCCACTCCCCACTCTGTCTCTGGGGAATCCTCTCACCACCCACCCCCCCACCTCTGGCTTACACCCCAGCTCTTGTATGCATAAATAAATAAATCTTTTTTAAAAAAGTTAACCCTAGGTGGTGTGACCAGGTGGATTAAGAGTGTTGAAGTGTGGGCGCTCTGTGACTGACAATTGGAACATCCCAGGCAAGGACTGATGGTGGCCAGCTGGGGAGGTGGCTGCTCTTCAGATGTGTCCTGGGGGTAAAATAGGAAAAGCCTGGGTGTTGTTAGGATGCGGAAGAGATTAGTTGGGGATAAGGTCATACTTTTCTGATAGGCATAAAGCAGAAGGTGGCTCTCAAAACAAAACAAGAACAATGGTAAAATCAAGTTCTCCACACGGGCTTTGGACATTTCTTTCATGACCAAGTAGCTCTGTTGAGCTGCTAGACCAGATTAACTATAAGTAGGTGGCTTTAAAAAAACAAAAATTTAGGGGCCTCCCTGGTGGCACAGTGGGTTAAGTGCAGCACCATGAAGCTATCCAGAGCTACTGCAGCACGAGTTTGATACCCGGCCAGGGAGATTCCCACATGGCACAACAGACCTCTCCTGCCTCTCCCACTGCTCCCCTCAGCAGTGTACTTCAGTCGATCTGCCTGTTCTACTCCTCACTCTGGTGAATCTTATCACCACCCCACACCTCTGGCCTATACCCAAGCTTGTATCCATAAATAAATAAAATCTTTTAAAAAGATTTAATCCTCATGTTTCTGGAGGTCAGAAGTCCAATATCTGGATGCCAGGCTTGGCTGAATACTAGTGGAAAGCTTCCTCCAGGCTGCAGATCACTGAATTCCAGTTGTGTCCTCATGTGGCAGAGAGCAGAGAGGAAGCCAGCTCTCTCAGAACTCACAGAAGGGCACCAACCCATTCTTGAGGGCTCCCCACACCTCACCTAATCCCAGTCACCTCCCAAAGGCCCTGCCTTCTCAGTCATCACCTTGGGGATTACTGGGGTTTAAGGTTTCACTGTAAGAATTGGGTGGGCAAGGGGAGGGAGCTTAGAGAGTGGGAGTGGAGGAACAAGTATTCAGTCCATAATACTCTGTCCTTGGCCCCTATAAATTTATGTCCTTCTCACATACAAAATATGTCCATTCTGGGCCTCCCCGGTGGTGGCGCAGTGGTTAAGCGCTGCACTGTGGAGCTGTCGGCAGTGGCAACGCGAGTTCGACGCCCGGCCGGGGAGAATCCCACATGGTGCGGCAGACCTCTCCTGCCTCGCCCGCTGCTCCCCTCAGCAGTGTATTTCTGATCTGCCTGTTCTGCTCCCTGCTCTGGCTCTGGTGAGCCCTCTCGCCGCCCCATGCCTCTGGCCTGTACCCCAGCTTGTATGTATAAATAAAAAATAAATCTTTAAAAAAAAATGTCCATTCTATCACCCAAGCCCCAAAATCAGCTCATTTCAGTATCAGCTTTAAAACCCAAACTCTCATCTAGGGGTCTCCTTGATGGCCTAGGAGTTAAGTCTCAGCACTGTCACTGCAACAGCCTGAGTTCGATCCCTGGCCAGTGAGCTGACCCACACGGCTCAGCAGACCTCTCCTGTCTCGCCTGCTGCTACTCTCAGCAGTGTATTTCAGTAAATCCACCTGTTCTGCTCCCTACTATGTCTCTGGTGGATCTTCTTACCCCATCTCTTCCCCCACCCCCGCACCTCTGGGGGGAAAAACACCTCTCATATAACACTTTATCAGATATGGGTGAAACTCAAGTTACAGTTTAAAAAGGGAGGAACAGGGAAGATGGAAGGGGTGATAATTCCCAAGTTCAAATCCTGATGATGTTGATTTTGTGAGTCAATAGAGAGTGGGGTTCTTGGGTTCACTCTGGGAAAGGTTTCACCGGAGCTCCCCTTTCAGAGGCACACAGCGAGTCTCTCCAAAACACAGAGTCATTGAATATATTTGAAGAACAAGTTTATTGAAGAAGGAGACAGAAGAGCAGAGCACTCGCATAGGCACGAGTGGGCAGGAAGAGCTGCCCCGAAAGGGACAGGCTTACTAAGAGAGGCCTGCGTGGTTGCAGGCGGGCAGCCTTGAGGAGAGCTGCCCTGCTGAGGGAGGTCAGTGAGAAGCCCCGGCATGGCACAGGTCACGGGCAGGCAGGAGGCTGCTGCCCTGCGGAGGGACAGACGGTTGGTGGAAAGACGCACCTGCATAGTCTCAGGTGGGCAGCCAGGAGAGCTGCTGCTGCCCGGAGCCAGTGCACTTATATAGTTTTCTCTTAGGGAGGGGCTCACACCTTCCAGGAGCTTATTGTTAATCAGGATTAGAAAGGGGCCAGAGATTGTCCTGACACTCCTTACACACCCTATAGCCTCTTAGACCTGTTTGAGGTTCATCCCTTCTGCCTCCACCTCCCGTGTGGGTGTAATCTTGTGATCCTATCTCCTCCATCAAGGAGGCAACGCAGGGATACCAAGACTGGAGCATAGTCTTCCTTGGCTCCGTGCTCTGCCTTCTGGACCCACTGGGTCCCCCCCTCCTGATGCACTGGAGTGGTGGACATCCCTTCTTGGGAGTTCATGTCCTGGAAGCTCTACTTGGAGGGGATTGGCCCTCAGGACTCTGCCAGGAACCCCCAGCGCATGGGAGGACACATCTGGCCCACCGGAAGCCAGGCAGTGATCCTTCCCTTTTGAAACCAAGGAGGCAGCCCTGGTTATGCGGAAACCAGGTTTTGAAGCACAGCCATGATCTCAGTCGAACAGCTCGCTGGCCCCATTCTGTAAAAGCTGAGAAGCCCGACAGCCTCCTTCCTTCACTCCCATCTGCCGCCCCTGCAGTTCCATCTGGCCATTTTTCCCCCTGGGGTGGCTGGTTAAACCTGTGGTTCACGCCATATTAATTTTGCTGTCAAATGGTCGCTTGGTTACACGCTTCATGTTCAAATTTTCTGCCATCAAGATAGGCTGAGAATTTCCCCAAATCTTTAAATTCTGCTTCCTTTTTGTTTAACAGTGAGACCTTAAGCCATTTCTCTCTTCTTAATCGTATATAAGCAGCCAGGAAGAATCAAGCTATACTTTCAAGATTGTTTTTTTAAGGAATTGCTTCTGTTAAATATCCAATTTCATAGCTGGCAAGCTCCACTTTCTGCAAAACACTAAGACATCAACACAACCTACCAAGTTCCTTGACACTATACGAGGCTCACCTTTCCTCCAGTTTCCAGCAACATGTTTCTCTTCTCGTTTTTTAAGAGGGTGGTCCCCAGGAAAAAGGGTGTGTTCCAGGTTCCCTGCTCCACCCAAAGGAGGGTGGAGCTGAGCAGGAGATATAAGAAGCTGGAGAAGAGAGAAGGAGACACAAGACACAGAACAGATAGAAGAAAGAAGGAAACAGAATGAAGAAACAGAAGAGGCTCAAGGAGCAGAGAGACATGTGAAGAAGTTGCACTGTCCTGGACTGATTGAGGCAGATGTGGGTGAGAGACCCATGGAGAGGTTGACTATGGCAATGTTAATCCAGGATTATTATTATCTGGAGAAAGTGCTTCAAATTCCAAACACTTAAAATACTGATAAGCATATGACTATTCATTTTCTGTTAATTCTGGAGTGGGGTAATATAATCACACACTAAGATTTATAATCACAGCTATTAATTTCACGTAGTAGGATACATATGCAATTCCCCTTCTGTTTTGTTAATATATCAATGAAATCAGGGCCTCCCTGGTGGCGCAAGTTTTATTGAAACACCAAAATTCAGGGTTAAGTCTCAGCCTATGAAGCTATCGCAGCCACTGCAGCACGAGTTCGATCCCTGGCCAGGGAGCTTCCCACATGGCGCAGCAGACCTCTCCTGCCTCGCCTGCTGCTTCCCTCAGCAGTGTACTTCAGTAGATCTACCTGTTCTGCTCCCCACTCTGTCTCTGGTGAATCTTCGCACCACCCCACACCTCTGACCTACACCCCAGCGCTTGTATGCATAAATAAATAAATCTTTAAAAAATATGTATCAATGAAATCATTTAAGTTTGTCTGATCCTTTGTTAACTTTCTCATTCTCTACCCAGCCTTTCGCTTTGCAAAATTTTGGTGTTTCAATAAAACTTGCTAATTGAGACGATCCCTCCACATCCCTCTACCCTTACCCCAAGAACAAGAATACTGAGAATTAATAGGGCATTAGATTATTTAGGAAAATATCTGGGTTTTTGGTAGCTGTGTCATTTTTGGCTCATTAGTTTCACGCAGATGGTTTTGAAGAAAGTAATAAGTGTCAGGCCTCCCTGTTGGTGCAGCAGTTAAGCGCTGCGCCGTGGAGCTGTTGGCAGTGGCGACACGCGTTCAACGCCCTGCTGGGGAGATTGCGCAACGGACCTCTCCTGCCTTGCCCACTGCTCCCCTTAGCAGTGTATTTCCGTTGCTCCACCTGTTCTGCTCCCCACTCTGTCTCTGGTGAACCCTCTTGCCACTCCATGCCTCTGGTCTGTACCCCAGCTTGTATGCATAAATAAATAAAATCTTTAAAAAAAAAGAAAGTAATAAATGTCAGTTATTTTGTTCTGAAAGCAAAAAGGTGAATAATCAAAACTGATGATTAAAATGACCTTAATTTTTTTGTACTAGCTTACTTTGAGACAAAAGACTGCAGCTTATTAGAGAAAGAGAATATATTACTATGTAGGTAAAATTCCCTTTTTCCCTTTAGATCAGATTATTTGTGAGGAAACTTCCAGAAGAGATACTTTAAGACTCTACACCATAGCACACATTCAACATTCAGTTGCAAGTCTGTACCATGATACACATTCAACACTCACACTGCCTTGTCATCTTACGTGCAAAGAGTGTAAGTAAGGGCCTTTGGCTATGCATTCCCTCTGGTCAGGAGGCACTCCATACTGAAGTTCCTCCTCAGTTATCACCTCCTCAGAGCATCCTTCCCTGATTACTCCATCCAAAATAGCACCCTGTCACTATCCCTTTAGTCTGTTTTCTTTTTCTTTTCTCCGTAGCACTTACTATTGTCTGACCTTACATACTTGCTTTACTCACTAGGATGTAGGATCCATAAAATCAGTTATTATTACTCATTAGTACTCATTGCTATATCCCTAGATCTGGCATATAATAATTTCTTAATACATGTTTGTTGAATTATTTGAATGAATTGCAATATGACTTTAAATGCTTACCTCTTTTGCCTCCCTAACCAGACAGCAAATTCATGGAAGGCAGCCAAAGGCCCTGGTTGCTTATTTACCTTCTCTAAAGCAATTAATTCGGTTCTGCATGGATGATAGACATTCAACCAGGGTTTACTGAATGAGTGCTTTGAAACATGGATGCGTTATTACAGGACTAACCAATTAGCATTCTCTGAAGGTCAACAAGAATAGTAATATGTTGCTGTTCTGCTCACACTTTACAGAGCACTTTTATGCACATTAACTCATTTGATCATTTTGTCGATACTTTAGTCATCCATAAAGTTTGCCAGAAAAATCACTCAAATCTAACAAATGTAAATTTCTGGCATATACCAATTTTGAGTATTTTTGGTCTCAGATATCAGTGGTATTTTAATGTGTTTTGACAATCTGAGAAAACATTTTACAAGACTGAATAAAATTAAAGATAATCTAACAAATAAATAAAAATAAAGGTAGAATGACACAAATACAGGGGGAAATTTTTGGACACATGTAACAAAAATCTTTATAGTGGTTATTTCTAGATGGTAGAAAATGGATGTTTACTTTTTATGGTCTTTCCATTTTTCTTGGTCCAATTTTTAAAACAAACTTGAAGTAGTCAAAAGAAACCTATTTCTTTACAATGCTTTATTTTTGTCAGTATGAGTGGCATAAAAAATACTACTGCTCATTTCCCCGGCTATGTATTTTGCCAGTATGTAGCCAATTTCAATGAGAAAACTTTGTTTTTTTTAAAGATTTATTTATTTATGCATACAAGAAATGGGGTGTAGGCCAGAGGTGTGTGGGGGGGGGGGTGAGAGAATTCACCAGAGACAGAGTGGGGAGCAGAACAGGCGGATGGACTGAAATATACTGCTGAGGGGAGCAGTGGGCAAGGTAGGAGAGGTCTGCTGTGCCGTGTGGGAAGCTCCCTGGTCAGGGATCAAACTCGTGCTGCTGTGGCTGCAGACAGCCTCACAGTGCTGAGACTTAACCCATGGCACCGCCAGGGAGGCCCCACAGTAAGAAAACGTTTAATAATACTGATTTGTAGTAAAGCAACAACAAACTGAACCAAAAATTCTTTAATTTGTACGTTTTCCATATTTATGGCTATGTTATTCCTTCAACATGAAAAAAAGCTAAAAGCAATTCTTCATTATTAACGTGTCATCATTTGCCAAAATATTGCCAGGATACTGAGCTCCCAAGACAGGCCAAAATCAGGAGTCAGGGAATCACTCTGGACTTCTGACCAATTTTACAAGTTGGCACACAAGAAATGTGCTTTTTTTTTTTTAAAGTGCTTACAATTTCCTTTTTTGCCAAAGGGGTTAGAAAGATATGCAAACAACCAGCTTGTGTTAAATCTCTACTGATGCCAAATAATACGGTCCTCATTTTAGGATTAAAAGGTTTTGGATTTTCTCAGTAACTTTCTGAATTAAGGAGGGCTCTCCATGGTCCCTGGTGTTCCTGAGGGCCAACGTGGTTTCCTTACACGCTGAGCAGCATGTGCGTTTGTCTGCGTCTCTGCGTTTGTGTGTGGGAGGCCTTGTAAAGCGGGTTTCGAGTGTGTGAAGGTGGTTGTGAGCTCAGGGCTTGCTTACACACTCAACCGGGACGCGTGTCCAGCAGGTTTCTGGGGCCTCAGGGTGGGGACAGGATTCGCCAAGGCCTGCGAATCTCCAACCAGACCAGGGCACAGCAGGACATGCGGCGCAGGGAATAGCGGAGCCGTGAGGCGGTGTAGAAACCAGCGCAGCATGCGTGCAGGCTAACTCCAGGCGCAAGCTCGGGTGGGCAGGTGAGCTCGGAGCGCAGATCTTGGGAGGGACCAGAGTCTAGAGGGTCTCCCAGAGTCGAGGGTCCCGGAGCAGCGCGATGGGGGAGGGCGCAATGGGCGGGGCGGCACCTCCCACTACCTAGCCCACGTAGAGCAGGCGGCAACCTGCATCCGGCCTCACCCAATCTACGCGACGAGGAGACCGAGGCAAGGGGCAGCGCGCGCGTCATGGGCGCCGGGACACCCAGGTACATGCGACCCCCTCCCTAGGCGACGCGGGAACGGTTGAGCCGGGCAGTTGCGGCCCCCGCCGCGCTGCGCCTGAGTCTCTGTGACGCACCACGCGGCTACCGAGGCTGGCGGCGCCGTGCGGCGCGGCGCGGCAGGGGCGGGGCGAACGCGGGAGGGCGGGGCGGGGCGGGGGCGGAGCGAGCGGGGCGGAGCCGGCGGAGGCCCCGCCCCGGCCAAGGAGCGAGGACGCTACGGAGCAGGCGCGTCCCGCCGCCGCCGCCGCCGCTGCCGCTGCTGCCGCCGCTCGCCCTTCTCCAGAGCCGCCGCCGCCGCCGCCATTTGCACGGAAACCCTGGTGACAGGGGCTCGGCGGAGGGGCGGAGGGAGGGGGGGAGGGCCCGCGGAGCCCCCGAGGGCGGGAGCGACGCCGCCGGCGCCGGCCGGGCTCCCTGTGCGACCGCGCCGCCCGCGGCGGGCCCGGAGCAGCAGCAGCGGCGGCGGCAGCAGCAGCAGCAGTAGCAGCAGCAGCCGCAGCCGCCGAGGCCGGGCGTGCGCCTGAGGCGCGGCGGCGGCGGCGGCGGTCCTGCGGGCGGCCGGGAGGGGCGGGGGCAGCGGCCGCCGCCGTTTGATGGATCCGAGGATCGCCTGGTTCCAGCCAGAGCAGCTCGGACCGTCCAACAGTCTGTGGATGCAGATCTGGGAGACGACCCAGGGGCTGAGGAACCTCTACTTCAACCACCACTGTCACAACAGCGGCGGCGCGAGTGGCGGCGGCGGCGGCAGCAGCAGCAGCACGGCCACCGGCGGGAGCGGTAGTAGCACCGGCAGTCCCGGCAGCGCGGTCCCGGCCCCTGCCCCGGCCCCGGCCGGCATGTACCGCTCCGGGGAGCGCCTGCTGGGCGGCCACGCGCAGCCCGCGGAGCAGCGGGACTTCCTGCCCCTGGAGACGACCAACAACAACAACAACCACCATCAGCCCGCGGCCTGGGCTCGCCGGGCTGCTGCGGGCCCCTCGGCATCCCCGACCCCCTCGGCGTCCTCGTCCCCACACTCCTCGACCGCCGTCCCCACCGCAGAGCCCGCCGACCCGGCCTCGGGCAGCAGCAACAAGAGGAAGCGCGACAACAAGGCCAGCACCTACGGACTCAACTACAGCCTGCTGCAGCCCAGCGGAGGGCGGGCCTCGGGGGGTGGCCGGGCAGACGGCAGCGGGGGCTTGTACAGCGGGACCCCGTGGAAGCGGAGGAACTACAACCAAGGAGTCGTGGGGTGAGTGGTGGCCCTGCGGCCTGGTGGCCTGGCCCTTGCACACGCGCAGCCGGGCACACGCCCACAGAAGGGGGGAATGGTGGGAGGGAGACTAGACTAGGCCACCCCCATCGGTCTGGCGCGGGCTGATAGTCATCCTTCCATCCCTCTGCCCTCCACACCTTCCCTAAATCTCGTAGCCCGCTACACCTTTCTTCTCCCGCAGCCGTCCACACCTCTGAACATTCCCTCCGCCATCTACACCCTCCCGTCACCTTCATTAGTCATCCCCACCCACTCTCTAACCGTCCACACATCTCCTGGACCCCCTTAGCCATTCACTTTTTCCTCCCACCCCCTTCAGTCAAACACACCCTCCCCTGACTCCCCATTTTGCTCTCCCAACCTCCTCCCCTTTCTCCCGGTCATCACACCCCGAATGAGGTCGCTTGGCTCGGACAAATCATTCATTCCCTGAGAACATTCCTGTGTTTGTGCCTTTTGATGGTACAGGACCTAGAGGTTCTTTCCTTGCCAAGAATAGAAACATCCAGAAAGCTCCTCCCCTCCCCCAATCCTAAACAGGAATCATGTCAGCCCTGTAAGGCATTGCCTGCTGTTGACCCTTTGGCTCATCTTTTTATTTTAAAAAAAATTTCTGTGTTAGCGATACCTTGCTGTTTGGGGAGGGAGGAATGGGGTGACAACTAAGCTTAGGCTGATAGAGATGGTGAGCTTTTCTGAGGCCTGATAGAACTTTCTAGGAGTTCACTGTCCTTGGCTCCAGCTTCTCACTGTAAAATTGTCATCCTGGCAGAGATGGCCAAAGCTTTCCATTCTAGGAGGTAACTATGCTAATGAGTGAATGTTGCACCACTGGTGACTTTCTGTTTAAAGTTCAGCTGTTACAAAATGGAATCTTACCTGACCCCTAGTGAATTATGTACATACACAGGGAATGCTTCCAGTTAGATTTCCCTTCTGGAAGAACCCCTGTGCTGGAATAGGTTTCTGAATCTTTCATTTTGTAAAATAAAGCTTTAGGACTCTGTGTGTGGGGGGTGTGGTGTGTGTGGTATGTATATGTTAGCTTGAGTATGCGCTTTCAAATTGCTTTTTATTTTAAAGAACCTGATTTACTTTAGGGGCTATTGTAAGCAAATGAAATCACCGTTAGTAATCCCTTGTGAAACCTTTTCTTGGATTCACCCAGTCAGATCTACCCTGCTTTGGCTGGGTAAAATGAGTTGGTGGGCTCCATCTGCTTCTAGTGGGTTGGTGTCTGCTATATGCTACTATTACAACTCTCACCATTTATGGCAAATGCAGTCATGCTTTTTAGGGCTCGCTCTGGGGTACACGTCAGTCAGACCTGTTTTCACTTACCAGAGGGGAACCTTTTAGGGTTGAATCTTCTGTTACTAAGCTTCAAGGGCGCTCTCCATGGTCATCGTTTTAATAAGACTGGTGGTTTCATCCTGTTAGCATTTCCAAGATGAAGCATTAACCTGTGGTTTGGTGATAAGCAAATTGATATTGAAAGGTTCTGGTAGTTTCATTTCTCGGGAATAAGTTCCTGTTAAGTAATCACTGTCAACTAAAACATTGAAGTTCCTTGATTTTTCATTTTATTGAAGCCTCTTTGCATATGTGTCTAGCAAAGATTCTTTATATATTCAATTGCTGGCTACTCCTCCTTTTGAGAGATTAGAAATCTACCTGTATTTAATGTCAAAGGTACCGTAAAAGGTTTACCATTTGAACTTATGTAAAAGCGAGATGTTCTTGCTCCTGATTCAAATATTATATTGCCCTCATAGGGATTAAAGGGAGGAATTTCCATTTCCCAGAGGGATTACTGTGCAAAATCTGATTGTAAACCTGTTTTAAAACTGCTTATCATTTCATCAGACTTTCCATTCTTTTGCCTCTTCTTTTAGAGAATGTCAGCAATTTAAAATTTTATTTTATTTAGCGGTTCCTAAGAACTGATTTTTTTAAGAATGTCTGGGCGCTAAAAAATTCTTGTTTTCTTTATGGATCCTTATTTCTTGACTTTTATGGAAGTTTTTCTATTTTTAATATAGGTATTTTAAAAATCTCAACTCAGAGCATATTTCCATGCTATGCTAGTCTGAAATTAAATATAGTAAAACTCTTACTAATGTTTTCTAAGTTCTTAGGATGTGACTGACATTTAGCTGGTAGGTTCATAAATCCTGGTGGTCCTTGACCTCTGAACCAACAGTCCAGATAGGGAGAGAAATCGAAACACAAGACCCGTGCATTTGAGGTGTGGGACACTGGCATTCATACACTCTCTCACGTCTTTTATCTTTTTGTGTTCTCTGCTTCAGACAAACTCGTTGACTTACTCCCTAAAAACCCTAAGGTACAGTTCAAAATCCTGATTTCTCCTGTTGCCTGAGTTTGTTTTAATTTTTGGTTACTCCTTTGAATTCTACCTGTATCTGCTTCATGTTCTTGGTGTAGCTAGCTTGCTAATGTTTTATATTCTTTATATGTGTGTTTTTTCTTACGTAAGTTAAGATGGAAATTTTTAAATGTAGAGAGGCTATTTGGATTTCATTCTAAAGTCTTCATAGTCCTATTTCAAAATTAAACTCACATGGGCTCGCCATCTCTGCTCTGTGGACCCGAAGGCCCAGGGAGTGTGTTTGTTTTCTTTGTCCTTTTTTTTTTTTTTTTTAAATGTATCCACTTAATCTATTTCTTGGGATTCATTCCCCTCCAAGGCTGGCTATGGTGTGGGATGCAATCCACCTGCTCCTTCTGGTTGTCCATGAAAACGAGCCATAAGCCCTTTTTTTTCCTCCAAATATTTAATTGTTGATCTCCATAGAGAAAAAAAGAATAACAAGTTGCATACACAGGGTATTTATAGAGATTCACAACCCTTGGCCCTGGACCCTCATATCCAGAAACTTCTTGTGGAAGGTGTCTGGTCCTTGTCCAAGCTCATGAAAATAGTTTTATGTTGGTTGCACTACCAGCTGTGTAGATATTTTTTCGAGACTTGGATGACTTATTCAAAATAACATTTTGAAGCACAAATTGGACTGTAGGACATCAGGAAGACTCCACTGGGAAGCTTGGGTTTAAGAAATAAAATGTCTTGAACTAGGGCGGTGAGGATGGGAATGACAATGGGAAAGAAGAATGAATGTGAGAGGCACTACAAGATAAGGATGGAGAGGATTATAACTCCCTCGTGGATTGAGTAATCTCACAGTTTTCCACTTGAGTGAATGGGATATGTTGTTATTATTGAAAACAAGCGCTAAGACCGTTGGTTTGGAGCAGAAGAAAACAGTGGTGTTTAGGTGGAGCTGTCTAGCAGGCAGTTGAAGTTTGGGGGCTGAGTGTAGCTGTCTTTACTGCAGTGGGGCTATGTCCTTCCTTAGGCCTCTTGTGCACTGTGTCACAGGAAGGCCCGGATGGCGATGCTAGTCTTCAACTTGGCCATTTTGGCCCCGTTCCTGCTCGTTTCTACACATTATCTTCAGTGGGGTTGGTGTCATTGCTGGGCTCCAAAGCCATCAGGCAGAAGACCGTGGGTTGAGTATGAAGGAATTCAGAGGCCTGTTCAGAGTACTTGCTCTGAGTTTAATTTCTTGCATTTACAAATGTAGCCCACATGTACTGTGTGGAACCTGCTAAACTGGGACTTTCAGCTTACTGACTTTTCCTGCATTTGAATGCTGAAGTGTGCTTTCAAGGAGACATTAGGTTTCTGCAACGTGGATCCTTCACTAGGGTGTAATTTGTGTTTGAGAATTCCCCAAAATCGAGTATACTGTGTTCAGCTAAGTTGCTTTCATGACACAGCCTATATTCTCTCCAGTATCTGACCTCTCAACACTCACTATCTGAATCCCTGGCATTTCAGGGTGTGGGATTTTTTTCAACCCCTATTAACTTTTTAGCTGTTGAAATGCAAAGGGAACCAGTGAGTGAATAGAGCTTTCGGGAGTCTATCTGTGTTCACACAGATGGTTTAGTATTTTGAAGGAAAGGAAGGGTGGGAAAGCGCTGCTAGAAAAGCTTAAGGCAAGGAGTTCAGGGAGCGTGTGTTGGAACAGTTCTGGCCCTCGAGTGCTATATAACCTGAGATCACAACTCCTTGTATGAAACTCTACCAATAAATCCTAGTGTTCAGGGTCCAGAAGGAGCCATGGGAAGAAAATTTAAGGGCTTCCTTGGTGATACCGGCCTGGTCAGGTCATTGTAGTTAGGTATTCTTTACCTGCTGAAGCTGAGGAAAATGTGTTCCTTTTTCTACGGAGACTAGAGCTAGCTGTTGTATGATTTTGCTGAGCTCTCTATTGTTCTTTCTGTTGAATCCCTTAGAGTAACATTTGGTAGAAGAAATGAAGTGGGATCATACCCACTTTACTGGAGGTTGTATGTTTTAATCACTTACAAACATGTATAGATATAGAGAATCTTGAAGGGGCTCTAAGGAAAAGAGAATGCTTATTTGCAGAATTAGGGTCCAGTTGCCAGTAGCTGGCCTGAGATTCCTGTCCGTTCTCCCCATAGAGCTGGCTGGACAACTCAGCCTGTTTGAAGGTTCAGAGGACATCCAGTAGAGTATTCTTTCTACCTCATCAGAATGTTAAGCTATTCAGTAACTGCAGAACACTGAAGGCTTCAAATTCATTTTTATCATTTTAAAGATGGCATCAAATTGATTTTTTTCTAAGAGAATATTTATTAAAGTTGAGGATGGCCTTGAGCTAGATTTTTCAATAATTTGGATCCAAACAGCGGTTGATAACATTTTTTTTCCATTTTATAAATTTCTTTATACTGTAAGAGACTTTTATATATTAAGGGGTTGGGCCATATGAAAATTTGTTTTTGGGAGGGAAATTAATATGGAGCCATTTGTGTTGTGCATTAGCTTGAACAACTAAAGTCTGAAAAAAATCTTGCCATGAGCATAAGAGACTTTATGTAGTACCTAGTAACTAAATGCAGGAATTCTAGCTCAAGTCATGCTTTCTGGTGAAAAATTTGAGCAGTGTGTAGAAACCTGTTTTTTCGAACTGGTTGATTTATTTAAAGTGAATAGAAAGTGCTCATGAGCCTTTTCACCATGTTCCAAAGTCTATATTAAACCTTTACTATTTGTTGTATTAACCTTTTCATAAATAAGCCCCATCTATTTGTTTTTTCACTTTTTATTTTGAAATATAGATTCAAAGAAAGTTGCCAGAAATTAAGCACAGAAATCCCATGTTCCCTTCACCTAGTTTGGAGCATTGGTAACATCTTACATAACAATAGTTTAATATGAAACCAGGAAATTGACATTGTTACAATCCTTAGGCTTATTGAGGCTTCACCAGTCTTCATGCACTCATTTGTGTAGTGTGTGGGTAGTTCTGTGTAGTTTTATCATTAAGTTCATTTGTATACCCACCATCACAATCAGGATTCCGCCTCAGCGATCCCTCATGGCACCCCTTTGTTTTCGCATATCCCTAATCCTGATCAACAACTAACCTGTTTTCCATCTGTATAATTTTGTTATTTTGAGGCTGTTATATAAATGGAATCATACAGTATGTTGCTTTGGCTTTTTTCCTCTGGCCATAATTCCTTTCTGATCTATACAAATTGCTACATGTATTAATAGTTCATTCCTTTTTAATGTCAGGTGGTATTCTGTAGTAGGGATGTACCACGGTGTGTTTAATGATTAACCCCTTGAAGGACATTCCAGAAGAGTTGTTTCCAGTTTTTGGCTATGACAAATAAAGCTGCTGTCAGCATTTGTGTACATGTTTTTATGTGAATGTAAGTTTTCCTTTTGGGGGGCAAATATCCAAACGTGCCTGGTCACATAGTAAGTATATATTTAGTTTTAAAAGAAACTGCTCAACGAACTGGTTGGCTGTCTCATATTCCCTTCCTACAGCAGTGTATTCAGGACCCCCTTCCCTGCATCCTCACCAGCATTCAGCTTTGTCACTCTTTGTTTTAGGTTTTCCAGTACTGTGCATTTACCATATTAACCTTCTCAAATGTAACCCCACCTAACTTTAATTTTTCTTTTAAAAACTTCTTGACAGTGTTAAGGATTTCCTCGCTTAAAAAAATCTAAGGAAAATTTTTTGCAGCTTCACGGGTCTTTAATTTTCATGTTTTACTTTGGTTTTACTCTTAGTAATGTCAGTTTAACTCTGTTTTATCTTTGTAGTACTTTGTAGTGTGTTTACATATTCTTTTCCCCTAAAAGCTCATATGAAGTAGAGCTTTATTTTAATTTTCTGAAAACTATGAAAGGATAACTGAAGAGTTGGTTTGAAAATGGAGGGTCCTGTCTTTTCATATGAGTGAACTTTATTTTCTGTTGTCTTGGCTATAGTTTGGGTGGTAAATCCTGTGGCTGTGGTATTTTATTGGTTGTGGTAGGGAAGGTTTTTTAAAACAGTATTTTAAAAATATGAATATTGCCTTCACACTGTGTATAATAAATACTTTACCTTCAGATCTTTCATAGAATAAACCATTTCATTAGGACCATTTTCAGGGGTGAGGACTAGGACCTGGGAAGATTTTTCCCTAACTGGCCCCTGGAAGTCACTGTTTTGATTCTGTCAAAATAATGTAACTCCTAGCAACGTGAAGTATTGTAAATTTCTGTCAAAGCAAGAATAAGAATCCATTTGGATTGTGGCTATGGAGTTTTAAAAGTTAATTTCCAGTAATTTGGATTTAATAAAGCGTCAAGTTTGTGATGAGGTTTGCAATGTTCATGTCTTTATCCCTTGAAGTTAGTTTTTACTCTTTATTTTACTCTTTCACATATGACGTGTTAATACCACTGTTTTTTAGAATACTTGTTTTATATACTACATGTATTTTATATACTACTAATAAAGGTTAATTGTTAAAATGCTAGAAAATACAGCTAAACTAAAGGAAGAAAAAAATTAATCCCTGTAATGCTAGTACCAACATAAATTTACCACTAGCACTTTGGTATAAATTATTTTAAGACTTTTTAATGTATGTATACATATATTTCCTTCTTTTAATCAGTGTGGATGTAGTGTGGATGCCTAATATGGGTATACTTAAATTTTTTTCCATGAAGAATTTTTTTTTAATGACAAATTTATTCTCTTATAGTCTGGAGGCCAGAAGTTATGGCCAGTTTTTATCCTGAGATTGTTTTCTTTTGGGGGGAGAAGGGCATGCTGTTTGGCTTTACTAACGTTAATGTTATAGACATCTATTTTCATATAAAATATATTTCTGCAGCATTACTGTTAGTATGACTGGTCACCTACTGTGTGTGGGCATGCTAGTTGATCAATTGAATGTATCTTAATTTGTTTCATTCCCAGTTGGACATTATAGTTTGTTTCCAATCTTGAGTTGTCATTTTATTGTTGGGTTGTAAGAGTTAGTTCTTTATATGTTCTGGATATTCGACCCTTATTAAGTAAATGATTTGCAGATATTTTCTGCCATCTGTAGGTTCTGTAGGTTTATTTTCTTAATGGTGTCCTTTGAAGGTCAAAGTTTGTTTTCTATTTTATAATTTTTAATTTTTTTTGTTTGCGGTTCAGGTGGCATATCTAAGAAAACACAGCCTACTCCAAGATAATGAAACTCTGCACCTGTGTTTCCTTCTAAGCCTTCTCCAGTTTTAGCTCTTACATTTAGGTCTTTGATCCATTTTGAGTTCTTTTTTGTATATGATAAGGAAGAGGACCAGCTTCATTCTTTTGCCTGTGGCTCTCAGATGGTCTCAGTACCATCTGTTAAAAAACTATTCTTTTTCTTATTTTGAATTGTCTTTGCACATGATTGTTTCTTTTTTTAAAACATTTTTTTTCACACGATTATTTCTTGAGGAGAAGGTTTTAGATTGGTTTTATATTTTGTAATGTTTTTACTAAATTTCCCAGTGGAAACATTGGGTCAAGAGTCTGGACTTTCCTTAAAACCTCACCATTGCTAAATATTACAATTAAAAACAAAAGCCAATTGAAAAGAAAACAGTTCTTATCAATTATATAGATGGAAAATAGTATTTTACTGATTTAATTTGATCATAACTTCATATTTATTATTTTTCTTTTGAATTGCTTCTTTCCCTGTATTAATTATAAGAGCTCTCGGTCTCTCCTATTATAAATATATATATATATTATTTTAACTCATTTTCTAATTCTTTTATTTATGATATAATTGACATATAACATGTTAGTTTCAGATGTACAACATAATAAATTCAGTGTTGTATGATTTTTAGATAGTTTCATTGGAGCTTAATTTATATATAATGGAATCCACCCATTTTAATTGTATAGTGAGATGACATACAGTTTTTTAACCACAACAACTAAGATACAGGAAGAAAATAGAGAACATTTTCGTCATCTGAAAGCACCCGCATGCCCCGTTAGTTGGTTCCCTAACACCGTCCCATGCCCTAAGCAACTACTTTCACCTTTTCTAGGATTTCATATAAATGGAATTATATGTTCTGTGTGATCTTTTGTGCCTGACTTTGTTCTCTCAGCATGGCTTCAGAAACTGATCCATATTGTTTTGTGTAATGTTGTTACTTTTTAATGCCAAGTAGTAGTTCTTGTGTGGATGTAACCATTTGGTCATCCAATTCTTTATTACCTATAGAGTCTTTAAATATCTGTTCTGCTTTTGGTATGATATCACTTCTTGGTTTTTCTGTTCATCTCTGAACAGGCCAGAACTGATCCACCCATTTTTTGGTTGGATAATTAACTGCTATGTGCAAAGTTCTAAGTTAGGCTATTTGTGGAAAGTGAAAAGACAGTAAAATGAATTCCTTACCTTCTAGGAAACTATGGTCTAGTTGGATAGACAAATTTGAAAGATTGGTTAAATTGAAGAGGGTTGGAAAGGAAAAACTGATTGTACTGTATCCCTCTAAAGGTATAGATTGAACATACAATATTTAGCGTAATTGAGATAGGTGGTAAACAGGGTGTGCTATGATGGGTGAGCTCTGTCAAAGGAATTGTAGGTCTGAAATTACTCCTATTCATTTCTTAAAACCTTTTTATTGTGGAAATTACAAAATATATTATGGAAGCAAAGAGAATAGAATGATGAACTTTCATGTACTCATCATACAGCTTCAAAAGTCATCAACTCATTTCACTTGACCGTATAGACTTATTTCACCTGTACCCCACCCATTTGCACCTCACATTTTGAAGCAAATTGCATATGTCATATCTTTTCATATAAATATTTCTTTATAAAATCCTATAGAAGGATTTTAAAAGAAACCATATTATAATACCATCTATTAACTTAATGTAGCAATAATTTCTTAGTTGCATCAGATATCTAGTGCTTGTATTTCCTACATTCCCCTTCATAATCATTTTTAACAATCTATTCAAATAAGAATCCAAATGAGGTTTTTACATTGCTGTTGGTTGACATATCTTTTAAATCTTTTAGTCTGCATCTTTCTCTGCCAGCTGTAATTTGTGTCCCCCTCCCTCAATTAATTTATTTGTCAAAGAAACCAGGTTGTTTTTCCTATGTACATTTTTACTCTGTCTTGGTGATTACATTCCTGTGATGTCAGTCTAATATGTTCAGTTGTCCCCTTGCACCTTCTGTAAAGGTAAATTTGTAATTATATCAAAGATTTGTTTAGATTTGTTTCTTTTTTTTTTTCAAGAATATTTCATAGGTGGAGGTATGTACTTTTCCTAGAAGACACATGTGATTTAAATGTCTTCTTTTTCTGTGACATTAGGAGCCATTAATCATTGCCTTTATCTGTTATTTGATATTCTCCTGAATAAGACAATATTCCTCTATCACTGGTTAGCTGGAATACTCCTAAAAGCAGGAATTTCCCTTCTCAGCTCTTTGGTTGTCCTTAAAGGTCCAGTTCTTACAAGGGAAAAGGAATAAGAATGAGAAAGGGGAATTAACTTCTAGTTAATGAACTCTCATCTCTAAGTGAAGAAGCAAGGTGGGCTCCAGGAAGCAAAAGTGGGCTTTGGGATTAGTGCCTGGCGTGTGGAAAGGGCAGTCAATTCTTCAGTACTGAACTGTGCTTGGCCTTTGGTCAGTGGCTGGGACTGTCAAGGGAGCCTTTGCTTCCGTCATACCTGGCCTTTGCTGTCAACTTGTGGTAGCTGAAGAAAACCGCGATGGATCTAGTAGCCTGGGAGCCTGGCTGAGCAGAGTTCTACCAGGCTGAAACTCTTCAGGAGCAACACATTTATTTTTCCTTGAAATTAAGCTTGGCTTCTCTTTCTGCACCTCGTCTTTAACCTTAGTGTTAACTATTCCTGCCCTGTAACCATCCTGACAGCGCTATGGGAAGGATTCCTGCTGGGAGAAATCTGTCACGGCCCCCCACCCCCATTAAATATTTATTTTAAAAGCCACTATTTACATATAAAAACCATGTAGCAAGTGTGGTAGCAGCTGTGTAAAGAAAGGGCAGTATGGTTTTGCAAAAGAAGTTTCAAGAAAATAATTGAACTGAGCCTCTAGGACATAATTTGGCTTCAAATTTTCTAGGAGTTTGTGATAGCCCCTTCTAGGGAAATAAGTAGGCAGCGCTATCTCTGAGACCTTGCATTTTTCTATTCTGAAGTAGCTGTTCCTCTGTTTTTTTTCTCCCCAAGCTAAGCATATTTTAATAGAGCTGTTTTAGGGTTACAGAAAAATTTAACAGAAAGCACAGAGTTGTTATATACTCCCTCATACCACTCACCCCAGTCTCAGTTTTTCATTATTAATATCTTGCATTTATTACTCATCAATAGTAATTTAAGCGTCAGGGTTTTACATTAGGATTTGCTCTTTATGTTGTATAGTCTGTGGTTTTTGGCACACATCCATTGTGATGTGTCCTTCAGACTATTTCGCTGCTTTAAACCCCTGTTGCCGCCTATTCATTCCTCCCTCCCTCACACCTTCCCTAAGCCCCACTGATCTTTTTACTGATTCCATAGTTTTGCCTTTTTCAGAATATCTGATTGTTGGAGTCACATTTTGTATGTGACCATTTCAGATTGGATACTTTCACCTAGCAGATTACACATAAGATTCTTCCATTCCTTTTCCTGGTTTGGTAGCACTTTTTTTTTCCTCCTTGAATAATACTCTATTGTATGGATGATCCTGTTTTTTTTTTGTCCATTTACCTATTGAAGGACATCTTGAGTGTTCCGATAAACATGGGTGTTCAGGTTTTTGTGTGGACATAAGTTTTCAGCTCCTTTGGGTAAATAACAAGGAGTGCAATGGCTGGATCACGTGATAACAGTCTGTTTAGTTTGTTAGAAACTGCCAAGCTGTCTTCCAAAGTGACTGCACTATTTTGCATCCCTACCTGTTGTGTTGGCAATACCACACTGATACACAGGATTCGTGGAGCAGGCTGCACAATGCAGGATGCTGCTCAAGAGCAAGATCCTGGCCTTTTTATTGACAGGGTCAAACTGAACACTGATTTTGGGCTTTAGGGAGGGTGTGTCCAACGATATATACCCAACTCCAACACCCATGGCTTCAGTCTTATTAACAGGGTGTTCCAGTGATCAGTCCCTGGGGGCGAAGCATATCAATCAAGGCCTGGTCCTACCTCAGGGTGTAGGCCTGTTGCCCCAGGGCAGATCAAGCATCCTGCTCTGTCAAACTTAAAAGGAACCTTGGAGGCTATACCCACACCTACCAGCAATGTATGAATTTTTTCTTTTGCTCCACATTTTCAGCATTTGGTGTCATCAGTGTTTTGGATTTTCACCATTCTAATAGGTGTGTAGTGATAGCTCGTTGCAGTTTGCAGCTCCCTACTGACATATAATGTCAAGTGTCTTTTTATATAGCTATTTGCCATCTGCACTTTGTTTGTGGAGGTTCAGATATTTTGTCCATTTTATTTTTTTTAAATAGCTACTTTTTTAAAAAAAGATATTTATGCATACAGGCTGGGGTGTAGGCCAGAGGTGTGGGAGTAAGAGGATTTACCAGAGACAGAGTAGGGAGCAGAACAGGCAGATCGACTGAAATACACTGCTGAGGGGAGCAATGGGAGACGCAGGAGAGGTCTGCTGCGCCATGTGGGAAGCTCCCTGGCCGGGGATCGAACTCATACTGCTTGACTGCGGATAGCTTCATAGGCTGAGACTTAACCCCTCGCACCACCAGGGAGGCCCTTTTGCCCATTTTTTGATTGGGTTTTTCTTATTGCTTAGTTCTTTAGAGCTCTTTGTATATTTTGGGTACCAGTCTTTTATCAGATTTGCCTTTTAGTTCTCATAACACATGCTGTCTTTTGCAGAGTGGAAGTTTTTACTTTTACTGGTCTAATTTATCAATTCTTTCCCTCATGGACTCTACTTGGTATTGTGTCGAGAAAGTCATTGCCAAGGTCACCTAAAGTTTCTGTTATGTTATCTTCTAGGATTTTATAACTTTGTGTTTTATAGTTAGCCTGTGATTTGTTATCAATTAGTTTTTTCAGAAGTTTAAAGATCTCTGTTTATTTTTTTGTATGTGTATGTCCAATCGTTCAATACCGTTTGCTAAAAAGACTTTTTTTCTCTGCTGAATTGTTTTTACTCCTTTGTCAAAGATGAATTGACTGTATTTTGTGTAGATCTTTTCTGGACTCTATTCTCCTTCATTGATCTATTTGTTTATTCTTTTCTCAGTACTGCATTGTCTTGACTTTATATAGTAAGTTTTCAAATCAGGTACTGTCCGCGCTCTGACTTTGTTCTTGTCATTCTGTGTTGTGCCTAGTCTCTGTCTTTTGCCTTTCCATTTAAATTTTTGAATGAGTTTGTTAATTTCCACAATATATCTTGTTGGGATTTTGATCCCAGCCCAGCCCAGCCCCTGGGCCCTTTTCTGCAGAGCACTAAGGAAGCTGATAATCTTCATGTCTCCCAGCAATTGTAGAAGACTGAGATAATTTCTTTTTTTTTTTAAAGATTTACTTATTTACACATACAAGCTGGGGTACAGACCAGAGGCGCGGGGTGGCGACAGGGTTCACCAGAGACAGAGTGGGGAGCAGAACAGGCAGCTCAGAAATACACTGCTGAGGGGAGCAGCGGGCGAGGCAGGAGAGGTCTGCCACACCATGTGGGACTCTCCCCCACGGGGGCGTCGAACTCGCATCGTGCACTGCAGACAGCTTTCTGTTTTAGAAGGTTATTAGCTATTGATTCAGTTTCTTTAGTAGATATAGGCCTATTATGATTGTCCTTTTATTTTCTCCTTGTGTAAATTCTAATAAATTGCCTCTTGTGTTCGATCCCGGCCAGGAACCTAACCCACATATAGCACAGCAGACCTCTCCTGTCTCGCCCACTGCTCCCCTTAGCAGTGTATTTTAGTAGATCTGCCTGTTCTGCTTCCCACTCTGTCTCTGGTGAACTTCTCACCTCCCACACCTCTGGCCTGCACCCCAGTTCTTTCAATCAATCAATCAATCAGTCAGTCAATCTGTTCTAGGTTTTCAAATTTGTGGGCAGAGAGAACATTCATAATGTTCTTTTATTATCATCTTAATGTCCATGGGATCAGTTGTGATAGCCTTTCTTTCATTTTTGATACAAGTAATTTGTCTTTTTTTTTTTTTAAAGACTTAATAATATTTATTTATCTCTGGCAAGGGATCAAACTCAGGCTTTCACAGTGATAGCCCTGAGGCTTAACTCCTAGGCTACCAGGGAGGCCCCTGTTTCTTTTTATTCCTTAAACTGACTAGAAGTTTATAAATGTCTTTGAGGTTTTCAAAGAATTGGGTTTTGGCTCCATTGATTTTTCTTGGTTAACTTCTTGTTTTTGTTGATTTCTGCTCTCATTTTGATTCCTTTTTTTGTGCTTACTTTGAATCTTTTTCTAGTTTCCTAAAGGGGAAACTTAGATGTTTGATTTTCAGACTTTTTAAATATTTGCATTAAATACTAAGCACTGCTTCTTTATCCCCCAAATTTGATAAGTTGTACTTTCATTTTCATTTAGCTAGAAATGTCTCTTAAGAATTCTTCTTTGACCCATGTGCTGTTTAATCTCCAAGTATTTTAATCTCTATTGTGTGTTTAATCTCCAGGTATTATATTTTGGGAGTTTCCAGCCATCTTTGTATTACTCATTCCTACTTTAATTCTTTCTGGTCTGAAAGCTTACTTTGTGTGATTTCTATTTTTTTTTAAGATTTATTTATTTATGCATACAAGAATTGGGGTATAGGCAAGAGGTGTGGGGGGGGTGAGAGGATTCCCCAGAAACAGAGTGGGGAGCAGAACAGGCAGATCTGCTGAAATACACTGCTGAGGGGAACAGCAGGCAGGACAAGAGAAATCTGCTGTGCCATGTGGGTTAGCTCCATGGCTGGGGATTGAACTCAAGCCACAGTGGCCGGTGATAGCTTGATAGTGTTGGGACTTTAACCTCTGTACCACCAGGGAGACCTTTATTTGTATTCTTTAAAATTTGTTCAGTCTGTCTTATGGCCCAGAATGTGGTCAGTTTTTCTTTTTTTAAAATAAATACTGATGATAAAGTTTCATCTCTATTCTATTTGACTTCAAAATAACATGGTTTAAAAAAAATCGGAATGAAGCAACCTAAGTGTTCATTGACAGATGAATGGGTAAACAAAATGTGTGTGTGTGTGTGTGTGTATACATACACACACACACACACACACCCCATCACATTTGAATATTATTCACCCTTAAAAAAGGAAGGGAATTCTGGCACGTGCTATAACATGAATGAACTTTGAGGACGTGCTAAGTGAAAAAAAAAAAAAGCCAGTCACTGTGTACAGATATTGAATGATTGCTACTTATTTGAAGTACTTAGAGGGTAATCAAATTCATAGAGACAGAAATTAGAATAGGGCTGGATGAAAGTGAGAATGGGGAGCTAGTGTTTAATGGCCACAGCATGTTATTTGGAGAACATTAAAAAGTTCTGGAGCAAAGTTTTAGTTTTGTAGTATAAGTGAGTTCTAGAACTGTATATAGCATAGTCTCTATACTAATAGTATTGTAATAGTGCTAAGAGGATAGATCTTATGTTAAGTATTCTTACCACACACATTAAAAATAAATAAACAAAACAAGTAAATAGTACAGGAGGAAACTTTAGGAGGTAATGGATATGTTTCTGGCTTTGATGGTGGCGATGTGAATGAGTGTCTATCCCTTTATTTGAGTATGATAGACATATAAAATGTCTCTTTAGACGTATTATCACACTCAAATAAAGGGATAGACACTCATATAATATGTCTAAAGAGACATTTTATATGTCTATCATATTTCAATAATAAGAATAAAAAGAAAGTTTTGTGGATTGGTGCTGATAGTCACATAACAATATAATTATACTTATTGCCATAGAACCGTATACTTAGAGATGGTTAACCAGGTAAAGTTTATGTCATCTATATTTTACTGCAATTTAGAAAACTGGAAAAAAATTTTTTAAAAATCAGAATGGTGTTAGTAGGAAAACTGTGAGAGAGTTATTTAAAATTTTTCTTTTATTCCAAATGTTTGTATTTATTTTAGAACCTTGGTGACCAGATTAATTTCTGTTTGTGCATCGATCTGGTAGAAAATAATTATGTTCATTCGGGTTTTTTGTAGTGTGATGGGGAATAGGATTTTTATACAGAGCAGCACAAAACTGTTTACAACTAGTCTTAGAATAATGTTTGGTTCAGCGTTGTTCCATCATAATACTGGTGACAAAAAAGATGCTGGTAATGGTGAATGAAAGGGCATTATTCGAGGACCTGCTTTCCTTATGTTGCAGTTTCCCAGGTTAAGTGCAGACTTCCTGTGTAGACGAATCTGATGCTTGCAGAAGAATATTCCTGTGCTTATTTAAGGACCACTCTGCTTATGGATTTTTAAAAAATATTTATTTATTTATGCATACAAGCTGGGTGTAGACCAGAGGCGTGGGGGGGAGGGTAGAGGATACGTCAGAGACATAGTGGGGAGCAGAACAGCCAGATCAACTGAAATACACTGCTGAGGGGAGCAGAGGGTGAGACAGGAGAGGTTTGCTGCGCAATGTGGGAAGCACCTTGGCCAGGTATCAAACTCGTGCTGCAGTGGCTCTGGGTAGCTTCGTAGAGTCGTGACTTAACCCCTTGTGCCACCAGGGAGGCCCCTGCTTATGGATTTGACTGACTTGTAGCCACATGGTAGACTCATCATGAGATCAAAGGATCTTCAGAGGTCATGTATTCCACTCCTTTTTTAAATTGATCACTTCAGCCTCAGTGAGGTTAAATGACTCTCCCAAGTTTTAACATAGTGGAATGACTTCGTCTTTACCTGAAATCAGGGCTTCTGAGCCCTAGTCTGTAGTGGGACCCAGTTCACCCGGAATCTGGCCCTGTCAGCCTAACCATGTGAGTTCAAGCTTGGTGTTACGCCTCCTCCCCAAGCCTGCCACTGGGTTTCCTGCACCCGCCGCACACTATGGTGTTCTGCTGCATAGTTTTGAAAAGAATAACCTCTAAACTAGTTACTTCAATGTAGGGTTTTCAATTTGAGGAAGTGAAAAAGAAATTCTGATGACTGGAACCCTCTTCTTGGAGATTTTGATTTAAAAAGTGAGGGGGTGGTGGCTCTCACATCGTAATGCAAAAAATAACATGTAGCACAGGTGGAGGACTACACTCAGGCTATCTTTTAAGGCAAACCTGTCAGAATTCCCTGAGGGCTCGGAAGACTCATACCCCGTTGCTGTAGAGGGGCTCGAGTTGGGGGTCCAGGGAGATGAGATGCTGGAGTTCACTAGGGTTAAGCTGAAGAGGAGATAGCTTTTCCTCTCCACTGACTTTTCTGTGTTGATTAAAACCAGGACAAGTCAAAGAAAGAACTTCAGTATAGTTATGTGGGCAAGAGACATTGTTTTAATGCAGTGAAGCTTGGCCCAAGCCCTTGTAATCCTATTGTGTTTTGAATGAAAAGTAAAGATGCTTATTAAGGAATTTGAGATTATGTGTAAGAAATGTGTTCAGTGCCCTTTATTAATAGGTTCAAATCACCTGTGTTCATACAGTTTCGAATTCCCTTAATGGAACATTAGATAAATCACATGCAATTTATGATCCAAAGATTTTTCTTGAACTTAAAATTTATTCTGGAAGTAAAGTATAATTTTATTCTCCTTGTAAAAACTTAAGGAATTACAGAAAGGGCAGGAGTCACCTATGACCACCATTCTTAGCCCTAGCCTCTTCCTCAGAGGTGGTATTGCTTTCACTGTCCTGGGATCCTTCCAGACCTCCCAGTCCATCAGGTAGGCTGCCAAAGAGAATTCCCAACATTTTGTAACTTTTGCTTTTAGCCACATTATCTGTATTTGAAATGTTTTCATGTCAGTTTAAGTACTGTGTAGAATTAAATTGTGTAGCTCTGTTCTATATGCTAATTTTTTTAAAGATTTGTTTATGCATACAAACTGGGGTGTAGGCCAGAGGTGTGGGATGGTGAGAGGATTCACCAGAGAGAGTGGGGAGCAGAACAGGCAGGTCTACTGAAGTACACTGCTGAGGGGAGCAGTGGACGAGGCAGGAGAGGTCTGCTATGCCATGTGGGAAGCCCCCTGGCTGGGAATCGAACTGGTGCTGTAGTGGCTATAGATAGCTTCATAGTCTGAGTCTTAACCCGTTGCGCTACCAGGGAGGCCCTAATATTTAAAGCCATGTTCCTATTGAGAAATGCAAAGGCTTTTTTCCAGTGCTCTCTGTTCCAGTGCTGCAGTGAGCACCATTCCTGTGTGTGTCTGGGGCTGTGCACGTGCTTGGTTACGGCACAGGGGTGCAGCGTTCTATGTGTAACTGCTGAATTGTCCTCCAGCCAGCTGGTGCTGCAGAGGTAATGGAGTTGAGGAAGCTCTCAGGAGAATTTGTAAATAATTTGAGTAAAGACACAAGGTAGCAGAACATGAGTCATTTTTTTTTCCTTTGTAATTGTGATAAATGTAGGAGTGTTTGGGTTTGCCGTGAGATCCTGAAAGTCTGCATGCCCAGTGCCAGACTGCTGGCTGCTGACTTGGAAACATTTTATAAAAATGCTGAATTACATTAGTGATGTGGAGATGACTAAGAGATAAGATAACCAGAATAATTGTGTCAAAACATCAAGAAATAACAAGAGAATTTGATGTGTTCTCTATTTCCTGCAGTGCTTGCTTTTTTGTAACTATATTTAATCATTTTTCTTGTGTATTTGATCAACTTAACCATAAAATAACACCAAACACGCCATTTGAAAGTTTTCATTATAAAGTGTCAGTTATTTATCTCCTTAAACTCTTATTTGTGTCTTTATAACAGAGCCATCAACATTTATTTTTCTCATCAACATGAAAACTCTTAATGCGTCCCTTAGTTTTTTCTGTTGCATGATCTTTTCCATGTGGTTACATATTGTGTAAGTCCCTCTTGGGTAGGAGGATGGTGAATACATTTTCCTGTAAGAATATACTGATGTTGGGCCTCCCTGGTGGTGCAGGGGTTAAGTCTCAGCACTATGAAGCTATCAGCAGCCACTGCAGCTTGAGTTACATCACCAGCCAGCAGACCTCTCCCGTCTTGCCCTGCCCGCTGCTCCCCTCAGCAGTGTATTTCAGTCAGTCTGCCTGTCCTGCTCCCCACTTTGTCTCTGGTGAATCCTCTCACCACTCCACACCTCTGGCCTACACCCAGCTTGTATGCATAAATAAATAAATCTTAAAAAAAAGAGAATATGCCGATGTTTATTGTGTCTGTTTCACATACACCCTGACTCCAGCCCCGTAATCACAGCACATGTGCACGCGCGGAAATGGTGCTCACTGCAGCACTGGAACAGAGAGCACTGGAAATAGCCTTTGCGTTCCTTCGTCCATGGGAAAGTGGCTTTTAAAGTTAGAATATAGCTACACAGCTTAATTCTACTCAGTACTTAAACTGACATGAAAGCATTTCAAATACAGATTATGTGGCTAAAAGCAAAAGTTACAAAATGATGGGCATTTTCTTTGGCAGCCTACCTGATGGACTGGAAGTTCTGGAAGGATCCCAGGACAGTGTAAGCAACCTCAATTGTTGGACATCTAAGTTGCTTTTTAAATTTTCTATCCTGAGAAAAGCACTAGAATCATACATATGCAAAGTTTTATTTCCTTTTTAGTTGATTTCTCCATCTTTGTTCCTCAAAATAAGATTGCATTGTGCATTGTGAGGGTTAACAGTGAATGAAGCAACCTGTTGCCATTTTCCTTAAGGTTCCCCAATCTCCTCTCTTCTCCCCCTGAGTAGACTTGGTTTTATCATTTTACTTATTTTTGTCTTGGTGTAATGGTTGTGAGACTTTTGCCTCATGGGTTTGTTGCTGTGTTCTGAGGTCTGTATAGTGCGTTAATTGTATTTTCATTCTACTTTGAAACCTCACTATTGCGTTAGTGTTTTGTTTTTTTTCTCATCTTATCACTTTCTTATCTGAAAGTGAAGTAATAGTGGACTTGGCACCATTAAATTAGAACATTGGCTGTTTGTCCTTGAACAGAAGATCACATGCCCAGAAACCGGGTAAGGTGAGGGATTCAGCAGTTACAGAAATTGGTGGTTGTGTTTTCCAAGGGAGAAGGGTCTGTTCAAGAATTGTTCAGATTTATGAAACTTCCCATAACATGAGACAAGACTACCCTAATTAATGGTAAATTTAAGGACATGTAATATTGGTATGGAAGTTAATGGTGAGAAGAGTGTTTTTTTGTTTTTGTTTTTACCTTCTATGGGTACTTGAAGATTATCCTTTGAAACCAGCAACATCTGGGAAGGAGCTGAGATGAACAGATGTGGACGGGCTCGTGGACTCGAGGGTCTGCGGAGAAGCACTCAGGACCTCAGGACTAGGGTGCCTGTACGTTAGAAGCTCTGAGTCTTACATAAGTGGTGTCCTGGGATTCCTAGACGTCTTTTGGTTTCTAATAAAATGTGGTCTGTAAGTGTTTTCAGTATTTCAAAAAGGGCGACAATTTATTACCTAGGTCCACCTGCTCACTAAAAAGTCAGGTTGTTTTGCTGTGTGTTTGTGTAAGTCTTACATTCCCAGAGGTACAAGTCTTCTTTTTCTGACCACAGAGTCTCCTTTCCCTGTTGTCTTGCTCTGTGGCAACATACAAGTTTAGGCACAATCTTTTCGGTGGCTGTCACCACAGCTTGTCCTGCCCCTTTTCTTTTTTCAGTAATAGTGTCATCGCGATGTAATACACACACCATATAATTTACCCATTTAAGATGTGTAATTCAAATACTCTTTAGTATATTTAGAGAATTGTGTATCCATCACCAGAATAAGTTTAACAACTTTCTCACCAACACAAAAAGAAACTTTGTATCTATTAGCAGTTATTCTCTTTTACCACCCTCCAGCCCCAACTCCCAGCCCTGAGGCAACCACCTTATTGTCTCTGGATTTGCCTATTCCGTACATTTCCTATCAGCGATATCATATACATCATGCAATGTCTTTTGGGCCTGCCTTCTCTCACAGTAATGTTTTCAGAGTTCGTCCATATTGTGCATGTGCCAAGACTTCATTTCTTTACATGGCCAAATAGTATTCCATTGCATAGATATAAACATTTTGGCTATCCACACATCAACTACTGGACACTTGTATTGTCTCCAAAATAGTCGTGTCTATTACACATAGTGCTGTTAGAATATTGATGTTCAAGTTTCTGGGTGGGATACAGGCATAGGTTTTCAGTTCTCTTTGGTAGATAACGTGAGAAATACATCCTTGAGTAGATTCCCCCTTTTTGGGGGCAGGGTGAGTGTGTGTGTGAGAAAGAAAGAGAAAGAGAAATGAGAAATACTTTAGGGTTTTTCCACCCTGGTATTTGTACAGTCTTGATGTAACTGGCAAGTTTCAATTTGTGTTTCCTGGTTTCTTCAGGAATTTTTGCCTTGTATTAATGATGATTTTCAATTACCTGAGTAATTATGAATCAGGCTTAACTATTACTAGCCTGATACAAATTTACTTGTACATTGATAGAAATGCTGCACTTTTTACATTACTTACTTAATGGGAATTACTTACTTAATGGGAATTAGTTGTTTATATTATTTGCACTTTTGGAGGCAAGCAAAAATTCTAGGGCCAATTGTGGTCTCAGGGTGAGTAGTCAGTATGGCCTATTGGGTGCTGATGATGGGGAGGAGGAGGGAAGGGACAGAGAACATGCTTTTAGGGCTTGTAGGGTTACATTACCCATGTCAGTGGTCTCTGTTTATTGTGTAGAATGGCTACTTTCAGTCTTTTCAGATTTTTATTAACTATTTCAAGCATGTGGCGAGCACATGGAGTCATATAAAGAGCCCCTTAGGATCTGCGCCCTGGACTTAACAAATTTGATTTCCTCTTCCTCCCTCTTCCCCGTCTTCCTTCTTTTTTCCCCCCAAATTTTTAAGTTTAATGAATACAACTTTCAGATACCTTGAATCCCCATTGGTATACCTCCCATTTACCTCTCTCCTTTTCTAGAGGTAACCCCTCTTATAAGACAGATACACTTCCTTCCCATCTATTTTCTTATGCTTTTATCTGTTTACATCCATAGAATATATGCTGTTTGTGTCTTTTTAAATATTACATAAATGGTTTAATTTTTCATTCTAACCCTGCAGCAGTGTTCCCCAAATTCACATCTTCATAAAATATTTTTGTCATATAACCAGTGTTAGCTTAAGTTTTCTTACTGTGATAAAAAGTATTTAACATAAAATTTGCTATTTTAACTATTTATAAGTATATTTACATTGTTGTGTGACCATCACCACTATCCATTTACAGAACTTTTCATCACCCCAAACAGGAACTCTCTACCCATTAAACAATTTCTTTGCACTGCCCTTCTCCAGCCCCAGCCCCTAGAAACTAATCTATTTTATTTTCTCAAGGAGTTTGCCTCTTCTAGATACCTCATATCAGTGGAATCCTATAATATTCGCCCTGTGGTATCTGGTTTATTATTTCATGTGGTGCCATGTTTTTAAGGTTCATGCATGTTACAGCATATAGCAGAATTTCTTTCCTTTTTCAGGCTAATATAATATTATGTGTTTATACCATGTTTTGTTTATCTGTTCATCTGTTGCTGGACAGTTAGGTTGTTTCCACTTTTTGGCTATTGTGAATAATGCTGTGCTGCTATGATTATTGGTGTATAAATATCTGAGTTTCTGCTTTCAGTTCTGGGTGTATAACTAGGAGGGAAATTGCTGGATCATGTGGTCATTGTGTATTTAATTTTTTTAAAGATTTATTTATTTATGCATACAAGCTGGGATGTAGGCCAGAGGTGCAGAGTGGTGAGAGGATTCACCAGAGACAGTGTGGGGAGCAGAACAGGCAGATCGGCTGAAGTACACTGCTGAGGGGAGCAGCAGGCAAGGCAGGAGAGGTCTGCTGTGCCATGTGGGAATCTCCCTGGCCCAGTTTTGAACTCATGCTGCAGTGGCTCTGGATAGCCCCATAGTGCTGCACTCAACCCGTTGTACCACCAGGGAGGCCCCATTTAATTTTTTGAGGAACTGTCGAATTGTTTTTCTATTACAGCTAAACTGTTTCATATTGCCATCAGCAGTGTGTGAGGGTGAGGGTCCTGATTTTTCCACATCCTTACCAACATTTATATTCTGTTTTTTAAATAATAGTCACCCTAATGGGTTGAAGTAGCATCTTGTGATTTTGATTCACTTTTCTCCAATGACTACTAATGTTGAGTATCTTTTTCATGAGCTTTTTGGTCATCTTTATATCTTTTTTGGAGAAATGTCCATTCACATCCTTTGTTCATGTTTGAGTTGGGTTGTTTGGGTTTTTTGTTATTTAGTTACAGGAGCTCTTTGTATTTGTTATTGAGTTACAGGAGCTCTTTATATGTTTTGGATATTCGTCCCTTACCAGATACATGATTTGCTAGTATTTTCTGCCATTCTGTTGGTTGTCTTTTCACTCTCTTGATAGTGTTGTTTGATACCCAAAGGTTTCAACTTATCTATCTATGGCCCAGTTTATCTACTTTTTTTTTTTTTAAAGATTTACTTATTTATGCATACAAGCTAGGGTGTAGGCCAGAGGTGTGGAGTGGTGAGAGGATTCACCAGAGACAGAGTGGGGAGCAGAACAAGCAGATCTCCTGAAGTACACTGCTGAGGGGAGCAGTGGGCAAGGCAGGAGAGGTCTGCTGTGCCATGTGGGAATCTCCCTGACTGGTATCGAACTCGTGCTACAGTGGCTCTGGATAGCTTCATAGTGCTGCGCCTAACCTGCTGCACCACCAGGGAGGCCCCCGTTTATCTACTTTTTCTTTTGTTGCCTGTGCTTTTGATATTATGGCTAAGAAATCATTGCCAAATTCAGTATCATGATTCCCCAGTGTTTGTTTTTAAGAATTTGTAGTTCTCGCTCTTAAGTTGAGATCTTTGATCCATTCTGAGCTGATTTTTGTGTATGATATAAGGTGAGGGTCTAACTTCATTCTTTTGCACTTTGTTAGCTAGCTTCCCAGCACCATTTTGTTGTTGTTGAAAAGGCTGCCCTTTTTCCATTGACTGCTCTAGGGCTCCTAATTATTTTTATTAGAATGTAGAAATACAAGTATAAATTTCTTATGCTTAAAAGATTATAAAAACAAAAGATTTATAAATTGTATATAAAATGACAAAGCCAATAAAATTAAAGTAAATTTTATGGAAGAGATGATGTTTTATGCAAATCAAATTGCTACTCAGCGTGAACATGGGATTGCCTACTGTGGTGATGGGGATACACTGGGAAGCCCTTTATTACCATGTGCTGACTCAGTTCTCGCACCACTTTTCCTTATTCTGAAAACCGTAACACCTTGCAGGGGTGATATTGGACCATCACTTAGAGTATCTGTGTTAGGCGCATCTCAGATCTACTTTGTTCTTGATGGTTAGTGCAGACCAAGTAGCATCTTATTGTTTGGCCTGAGGTGGGTGGTAAACACAGCAGCACAGTGGGCTAGGAAAATATCCCTGGGCAAGCACTCTGTTTCCTGGGAAGCATCTGGATGATCCAGAGCAGGCTTATGCCTGTGTTTTTAGAGTAATATTGAAATGAAAACACAATTTAAAAATTCTCATAGAGAACGTATGGACTCGGAGAAGTGTCTACAAGACCAGTTTGAGGGAAATGACTCAATGTTTGACAAACATTGCTTTATTTCCTATGTTGCTTATAAATTTAATTTTTTCTCCTTCAAATTTAAACAATTAAGAGGGAGATGCTGACATTCACAGTTGGCAGCAGGAACTTGTTTTGCCTCCTCTCCAACTCTTTTTCTTTTTCTATAGCAACCAGGTAGGATCTCCCACCTTCACAGCTTCCTGTATTGCCTGCTTCTCCTAGATGACGGCGGTTAGGATCCTTAACATTTAGCTGGGGGTCCTTCTCTTTTTCTTAATTGCATTGTAGTTCAGTTTTTCTTGTTGCTTATTTAGTACCTTAGGGTTTTTTTCCTTGACTACAACTAAATGAAAGCTTGTTTCTTAATCTTAGATTATGATGTGTGTGTTTAAAACTACTTTTACTGCCAAGAATTTTAGTTTTGTTTTCTGTGGTTTACATGACCCTCAAGCACCTTGTCTTCTCACTGTTATATTCTCAACTGAGTTGTCCTAATTTAAAGTGTGAGACTACCGATTTGATTTTAAAATATTAAAAAGTGAGTTATGGTGAGATAAAGTTGCCAAGAAAGAACCTTCATGTCCCTTTGATTGTGAATGTCTTTGTCATCTGTTTCTACTTAAAGATAACTTTTTCCTGATGCCTTTTTGAGCAGAGAATGTCTCTCCTCCTCATACAGGTCTGGGGGCAAATGAGTACGCCATTGCTATGGGACAGTGGGTGGGGGAGAGAACAGCCCCGTTTGTGAGTCCTCACCTGCATGCTTGAGAGTACTGGACAAAACCCAGAACCCAAAAGCAGACACACAGAGAGAAACAGAAAGGGCCTATTTATTTATCAATACATAGAATGGGGAAAGGAGAGTAAAGAGAGCAAAAAAGGAAAAGAAAATTTATAGCCAGCATGTGGCCAGGCGCTCCCTGTCCTACCACAGATAGTGTCTTGTTGAGTGGTGCCGGCATGCAAGCAGGTGCTGCACGCAGCAAGAAAGTACGGCCAGCCTGTGTTCCATCCTTTAAAGTCCCCGTGGTGACTCCGCTCCACCCCTAGTTCCCCTGCTCAGGAAATGGGGGGGATGTAGAATGGAAAACTCCACCTTTCCCATGGAGCTGGCCACAAGTGTTAAAGGCCACTCTTCTGACATTATGAACCAAGGCCATGAGCTGTCTCCTGCCAGGAAATTCCTTTCTCACCCCCTCAAGTGTTCCCATGTGAGTGCGTTTCCTATTGGTGTGGACTCTTATTTATAGCACCAAAAATGAAATCGATACTATGAATTACTATGAATGTCTATGAAACAGCGGCCTAGTCAGATTCTAGACTAAGATTAAATATTTCTATTAAAAATATAATAGTTTTCTAAATTTGTGTCAAATAATAACCGGGGAATTATATTTATTAAGAAAATGTCCTTTTGGCGTTTTTTCCAGGCTAATAATAGCGTTTATGTGAAACAACATATTGCTGTAATTGCTAGTAAGACAGGATCTAGTTCCTCCAGTTTGTCCACAGGCAGACATGTCTCTGCTTATTAGCTACATGATGTCTAAGTGAACTGTTGGCTGTATTTTTTAAATAATGCATTTTTAAATGTTTTTTTAAAAAATTGTGGTAAAGTATGCAAAAACAAAATGTATCACTGTAAACCCTTTTAAGGGTACAATATGGTAGCAGGTTAAGCACATTCATGGTGTCATACTGCCATGGCCACTGCATAGTTTCAGACTATTTTATCCTCAAACAGAAACCCCACACCGGTTAAGTCTCTTCTCATTTCCCTCACCCCCATGCCCCCATCCTTATCAGCCAGTAATTTGTTTTGTGTCTTTGGATTTATCTGTTCTGGACATTTCACATTCATGAAATCATATACTCTGTGTCTTTCATGGCTGGCTTCTTTAACTCAGCATGATGCTTTCGGTGTTCACCCATGTAGCATATGTCCGTGTTCATGCTTCCTTACATGTGGTATAAGAATATGTCACATTTCATTATGACATTATGAAAAGGTTTTTTTGGTTGTTGTTGACTTTTTTTTTTAATTGTAAAATACATTTAAGATTTACCATTTTAACTATGTTTATAAATGTTCACTAAAGTGCCATTAACTACATTCCCATCTTGGTGATTGTCACCACTACACTCCACCTCCAGAACTTTTTCATCTTCCCCAGTTGAAACTCTGTACCTGTTAAAACTAACTCTCCAGTCTCTACTCCCTGCATCATCCAGATCTTGGCAGCTACCATCCTACTTACTTTCTCCGTGATAGAGATTTGACTATACTAAGTACCTGCCATAAGTGGAATCATAGAGTATTTGTCCTTTTGTGACTGATGTGTTTCACTTAGCACAGGGTCTTCCTCAAGGATCATCCATATTGTAGTACTTGTCAGTATTTACTTTCTTTTTAAGGCTGAGTAATATTCCCTTGTATGCGTGTCTGTTTCTCTCTCTGTCTGTTGAAAGACACTTGGATTCCTTCCACATTTTGGCTATTACAAATAATGCTGCTGGGAACATGGGTACACAAGTATCTTTTTTAATCTCAGTTTTCAATTTGTGTGTATGTCAGGGTGGGGAGAGTATGTACTCAGAAGTGAAATTGCTGGATCATATGGATAAATCAGTGTCTAATTTTTTGAGGAATTGTACTGATTTCCATCACTACTGCACCAGCCAACAGTGTACAAGAGTCCAGTTTCTCCACATCCTTGCCAACCCTTATTATTTATTTATTTATTTCTTAAAAACTATCCTAAGGTCTACTTTAAAAATGTATTTAAAGTTTTAACTATAACTAAATTTTAATGTATAACTAAGCACCTCAGCAATTGACACTATTTTTTAAAAATAATTTATTTATATATATTTTATGTCATTGTTCATTTTTGTACAATATTTGCTTTCATTTCTAAGGTTTAGTCCCCACCAAATCACCCATGCACCATCACCATAGTCCCTTGTTTTCTTCTTGCCCTTGTTCTGATCCTGCCCCCTCCCCTGCAGAAGTTGCCTGTTAATTTTGTTTTGTTTTGTTTTTTATTGTTATTTTTCCCCCGATCCCTTATTTGGTTCCCCTATATTCCTCCTATAAGTGAAACCATCCGATATTTTTCTTTTTCCTTCTGACTTATTTCACTGAGCCTAATCCCTTCTAGCTTCATCTATGTTGCTAATAGCATGAGTTTATCTTTTTTGATAACCGAATAGTATTCCTTTGTGAATATATAGCATGTCTTCTTGATCCTGTCATCTATTTTTGGTTGTTTCCAAATCTTTCCTATTAAAAATAGTTCTGCAGTAAACACACAGGGGTGCCGTTATCCTTTTGAATTAATGTTTTTGTGTACTTTGATCCCTAGGAGTAGAATTGCTGGGTCATATGGTAGCTCCATCTTTAGTAATTTGAGGAACCTCTACACAGCTTTCCATAGTGGTTGGACCAGTTTGCATTCCTACCAGCAGTACAGGAGAATTGCTTTTTCACCACGTCCTCATCAACATTTATTGTTGCTAGTTTTTTTAATGGGTGCCATTCTCACTGGTGTAAGGTGGTATCTCATTGTGGCTTCAATTTGCATTTCCCTGATTATGAGGGATGTTGAACATTTTTTCATGTATCTGTTGATCATTTGCATTTGGTCTTTAGAGAAGTGTCTTTTCAGCTCTTCTGCCAATTTTTTTTACTGGATTGTTTACTTTGTTTTTGTTGAGTCATGTGAGTTCTTTGTAGCTCTTTGTGATCAGCCCCTTATCAGTTGTATGGAGTGCAAAAATTTTCTCCCAGTCAGTAGGGTGTCTCTTTGTGTTGGCTAATGTCTCTTTTGCTCAGAAGCTTTTTAGCTTGATGTAATCCCAGATGTTTATCTTCACCTTCACTTTCTTTGCTTTGGGGGCTGAGTCTTTAAAGATGTTACTGAGATGTGTGTCATGTAGTGTTTTACCTATATTTTCTTCTGTATTGTGGTTTCAGGTCTTAAGTTCAGTTCTTTTATGCATTTTGAGTTGATTTTTGTGCATGGTGTGAGTTAGTAGTCTAATTTCATTCTCTCTCTCTCTATTTTTAAAAGATTTATTTATTTATGCATACAAGAGCTGTGGTTCAGGCCAGAGGTGTGGGGGTGGTGAGAGGATTCACTAGAGACAGAGTGGAGAGCAGAAACAGGCAGATTGACTGAAACACACTGCTGAGCAGAACAGTGAGCGACGCAGAAGTCTCCTGTACCATGTGGGAAGCTCCCTGGCCAGAGATTGAACTTGTGCTGCTATTGCTGCAGATTGCTTCATAGGCTGAGACTTAACCCCTTGCACCACCAGGGAGGCCCATAGTCTAGTTTCATTCTTTTGCATGTGGTGGACAAGTTTTTCCAGCACCACCATTTATTGAACAAACTGTCCTTGTTCCATTGTATATTCTTTGCTCCTTTGTCAAAATTAGTTGTCCATATATGTGCGGCTTTATTTCTGGGCTTTCTCTTCGGTTCTGTTGGTCTGTATGTCTGTTTTTGTTACAGTACCATACTGGTTCAATTATTACGGCTTTGTAATATAGTTTGAAGTCTGGGCATGTAAAACCTATTTCTTCTTTTTAATCAGTAGAGCTTCAGCTAGTTGAGATCTTTATGTGGTGCCATATGAATTTCATCAATATTTGTTCTATTTCTTTGAAGAATGTCATTGAGATTTTTATGGGGATTGCGCTGAATCTTGTGAATTGCTTTTGGTAGGATGGCCATTTTAATAACGTTAATTCTTCAATCCACGAGCAGAGGAGGGATGTCTTTCCATTTCTTTGTGTCTTTAATTTCTTTGTGTAGGTCACTCACCTCCTTGGTTAGGTTTATTCACAATTATTTCATTTTTTGTGTGCGTCAATTGTAAATGATATGGTTTAACACAATTAAAAAAAATCAATAACAAGTATGACCTTAGCTGATCCTTTGATGTGAACTAGAATGGAAATGTGGAGGATGTTGAGGAGACAACTGTTACTATAGTACTTTTACAACTTTTGCTCTAATTCTATACATTTCTTTGTACTTCTGCCCTCCCAGATACATAGTGTAACTTAGGAGAATTGATCTGTCAAGTTATCTTTGGATACATTATGGAACCTACCTATTGAGCAGGCATCAGCAAACTTTCTGTAAATATTAAGCTTTGTTAGTTTTAAGTTCTCTGTCTCAACTACTCAGTTTTGCTGTTGTAATACACAGAGAAGACATTGGCAATATGTGAGTGAACATGTTCATATTCTGTGTATGTACACTATAACTTGAGCTGTATTTAACTTACACCTATCCCAGCATATTGTCATTCTTTTTATTTCAGCCATCTAAAAATATAAAAACATTCTTACCTTGTGGGGCAGGCAAAACATTCTTACCTTGTGGGGAGTGGGCTAAGTGTGGCCAGTGGTTGTGGTTTGTTGACCTCTGGCATAGAGGAATCTGTGGATATTTCAGGCACCATGGAAATGTGTGATACTTGGTTATTTGTTGAAATACTTTGGAGTTTGCTCTTTGATCCAGGCAAAGGCCAAGGGTTAAGGGAGTCAAACTGATAGTGAGGAATAGTTAGGCTCAGGGCAATAGACCCTGGAATCTCAGATTGGATGTATGTTTGATGTAGCAAAGATTAAGTGATAGGGTCAACATCTAGCTTAGTGCTTGGCACTTCATCGCCTTCCAGATGTGTTTGGGAGAATGAGGAGAAGTGCAGTGTAGTCTGAAAAGCGTAAGGGGCGGGGGTGCCTGGTGGCTGCCATGTGAAGTGACTGTTTTGGTGGGCCTGAATTAGCAAAGTCCCCAGTCATGCCTGTCATCATCCCAAGCAGGTGGGGACTCAGGAAGACCAGAGGCAGCTGAAGCCTGAGAGTCAGGAGGGGCTTGCCCCAGTTTCATGGACTTGTCCCCGTTTTACAGATGTAGGCACTGAAATGAAGGGCAGTCGTTGACTTTTGAAAGGTCACTCAGCTAGAAAAGTCTGTCTTTTGGTTAGAAAATAAATTCTACCTAGTCTGCCTCGCAGAATTATTGTGGATGAGTGAATTGGAGTTGGTAAGGGCTCTTTGAAAAATATGAAGTACTATACAGATGAGATGTTTGTCATGCCCCCTCCTGTCCCATTGCTAGAGCTCTCAAAGTCTAGCACCAGCACTGGGAATTTGATTCTTTGGAGAAACCCTGAGATTCTCCGTAAGTTTACTTTGCTTTAATGCCCATTTTAGGTGGAAGAGAAGACAGAGAAGGAGAAGTCAGAGTGGCACAGTGAGAATCAGCAGACAGCCCAGCAGGACAGCCCCCACTCAGACCCCCAGCCTCTGAGCGGTGCTGGGCAGCTATGACTGCACACGGTGACCTGTTCTGAGCACAAAAGAAGGGCTTTAAATTTTGTTCAGTACAGTGATAGTGTATTTTATCTTTAAAGTTTTAGCATGCAGAGAAGGAAGTCGCCAATGCTTACATACTTCATTTTCTATTAGCGAAGGCTAAGAGAGACAGTGTTTTGTTGTCATTACAGGGTCTCTTTAAAGTCATGAAAGTGTTCCCAGGATCTTCCCTAAAATGTATACATGTGGAGCATATTAATTTAGTAGATCAGCTAAGAGACCTTATTTTGTCCACAGATCTTAAACACTTTAAACTGTTTTCAAGGGCTAAGGGTAAATTTAGTGTGAGTCTTTACAAAGTCAGCAAGTAAGCACTATAATGATGAGGTGGTACAGCCCCTTTCTCATATGGCCTTGTGCAGGCAAATTAAAAATAATCTTGAAATAGTAATCAGCTCAGTCCTCACTTTTTTTTAAAATATTTATTTATTTATGCATACAGGAACTGGGGTGTAGGCCAGCGGTGTGGGTGGTGAGAGGATTCACCAGAGACAGAGTGGGGAGCAGAACAGGCTGATCTACTAAAGTACACTGCTGAGGGGAGCAGTGGGCGAGGCAGGAGAGGTCTGCTGTGCCATGTGGGAAGCTCCCTGGCCGAGGATCGAACTCATGCTGCAATGGCTGTGGATAGCTTCATAGTGCTGAGGTTTAACCCGTTGAGACACCATGGAGGCCCTCAGGCCTCACTTTAGAGTGGAAGAAGTAGTCACTTAAAGGAACATCATTGTGTATTGCAGATACCCGTGACTAATAATTTATGCATATTTTAAGAGAAGGTAGGTGGTAAATGAGACAATATTTAAAATAAATTTGGTCTGAGATATTTAACAAGATTAAATAGTCCAGGGTTCAGATAGTTTTTATAATGTTTTCAATTTTATGCACATCCAGAAAATGTATTCTGTGATAGCTGGTTAGTTTCTCCATGAAAGTATTGGATGTATTGTTTTTGTTTTGTTTGCTTTTATTGAGAATTTGGAGAACATGGAGCAAAAAGGTTGATTTTTTTTTTTTTTAAGGTAACTGGGTTTCTGTTTAGCTTTAAACATTTCTGTTGTCACTACACTACTGTACTATAATACTAATGGCTTGTTAGTGAGGGGCTTGTTTTTGATGCTTGTTTAGATGAATGCCACATACTTAGAGTTACAGCTTTTTGTTTAATCACCATTGTTATTGCTGTTGTCATGAAAGGGAGAAGCTACCATGTTGCTTCATTCTGGCAAAAACTGTAAGATACTTGTTGAAAATACCTTTATCAAGGGAAGCCTTAAATGAAATTTGTCTGTTAAAAAGAGAACAAATATAGCCAAATAGCAATATGCATATACTTTTATGACCTGATATTTTTTTTAAAGTGGTACTTTCAAACCGATCTACAACATTATATAAACCACTGGAAGTGCTTCCTGTTAAGTCAGGAACAAGATAGGATGTCTTACCAGTGTTATCAGGCCTTATCTTGGTAATTCTGGCCCCTATAGCAGGGCTAGAAAATTGGTTGGGTATAAACACTCAAAGGCATTAACTCTCCTACATGAGTCAGAAAATATAATTTAAAAAAGAAAAGGATTTTGCTCAATAGAGCTTCAACCTCCCCAAAATAATTTAAAACAAAGCCAGAAATGTGAAGGGAGAAAAACCATTACAATGGCTGGCATAAGAGACTTGAGGTCGCTAATCAACTCACTAATTTGGTGACTAATGCAATCACATAAAGCCCCCAGTGACTATCTTTTGAGGGGATAGAGTGATTTGTTAAAATGATTCTCAAAAGCATCTAAAGGAATAAACAGGCAAGAATAGCCAAGAACATTGTGAAAAGTAGACATGAGTTCGGGGGAGGATTGGTTTTGTACTATGAACTATTTATAGATTTATACAAGAAATTTAAAGGGTACTCTGAGCCCTAGAATAGACAGAAATAGCGGTAGATCTGAAAAGGAAGCCTAAACCTGATCCTACTACCCGTAAGAATTTAATACATTAATTTAAACCTTTGTGTGTAAATCAGGACTTTCTTCAAGTGCAATGAATGAAAATCTATTATCTTGGTTTGAGCACACACCAAAGGCATTCATTTTGTGTCAAGTACCCGGTGTCCATCTGGAGTGTAAGTCTTCTCTCAGTTACCCAAGAGGAGTCTCAAATGCCATGTCTCTCCATGGCTCTGCCCCTGCTCAGGGTCGCTTCAGTTCTCTCCTCTTGCTGATGGATCTCTTTTATGCAGCTAGAGGAAAAGGAGGTGTGACTGTTGATACTTCCAGGCTTCTATTTTTACATCTGGAGGTCGAAGAAGAAAATGACCTTTCTTCGTGTCAGTATATAAAGGCCTAAGGAAGGACGCCATGTGGGCTGCTGTGGTCATGTGCCAATTCCTGGCCCACAGCCACAGGATGCTGCTGTGACAGAGCCACCCGGGCCTGCTCCCATCCAGACAGTCAGCTGACTGCCGGCAGCTTCTCTAGCGTCACATTGAACAGCAGGGACAGATGTTGTTCCCCAAGGGAAGGGGTTGAGTGGTAGGATTACGGGGGGAACAGGGGACAGGTCATCAGAGAGACTGGAGTAGTGTGTGCTTCAGTCATTGAGAAATACGCTGCTAATACTTGATTAACTACTTCTTTAAAAGTTATAGTCCTACCTGTCACCGCATCCTCTTACCTTTAAAATGAATGTGATAATTCAATAGGAAGAAATTTTTAAAATACCGAAAAGAAATATCATCAGGGTTTTTAACAGAGTTCATTTTTTTGAGCAGTTATTGGTTCATAGCAGAACCAGGAGAGGAAGGCACGGAGAGCCCCTGCCTGTAGGCCACCACCGTGAGCCAGAGACTCGGCATTGAGACCTCGTCACCACCCGAAGTCCTTAGTTGCATTAGGGGTCACTCTTGCTGATGTACATTTTGTGGGTTTGAACAGACGTATAGTGACGAATATCCACTGTCACATCATCCAGAATGATTTCACTGCCCTCAAGATCTTATGTGTTCTGCCTATTCGTCCCTCCCTCTTCTAGCTTCCCCAACTACTGATCCTTTCACTGTCTTCCTAGTTTTGCCTTTTCCAGAAAATTGTACAGTCAGAATCAAACAGTATGTACCTCTTCAGGTTGATTAAAAAATATATGTATTTTAAGACATCCTTACTTATATTGACAGGGGTGTTCACCATAGTTTTCCCACTGCCAAAGCAGCCATGGTCCTCCATAGTCCATCGTGCCCTCCCTCCCCCACCCACCACTCTCTTCTCTCCCCTCCATCTCTCCTCCCTCCTGAGTGCCTCAGACCTATGGTCTGCTTTAAAGTGTTTGTCTTTGCTGTTGTTTGGTTTCTCTAGGCTCCGCATATGAGTGAAGCCATCTATATTGATTCCTTTCACTTAGTAGTATGTGTCTAAGATTCTTCCATGTCTTCTATGTCTTCCATGCTCATTTTTTTGCCTTGAATAATATCATTGTCTGGATGAAATAGGACAAATAAGTTTTAACAACTATGATTCAAACTGCTATAAGCATCTGATTTTTGTGTGGACACCTGTTTAAGCTCATTTGGATAAATAACAACAGCTTGATTGCTGGATCATATGGTAAGAGTATGTTTAGTTTTGTAAGAAACTGCCACGCTGTCTTTCAAAACGTCTTTACCATTTTGCATTCACCGTCCTCATTAGCGTTTGGTACTTTGGATTTTGGTCTTTTCAGTGGGTGTGTCTAGTGACATCTCACTGTTTTTTTAATTTGTAACTCCCTAATGACATGTGATGTCAAGTGTCTGTTTGAATGCCTATTTACTATCTGTGTATCATATATATATATATATATATATACTTAAAGAACAGGTTTATTAGGACAGAGAGAAGAATAGAGAACACTTGCATAGACACAAGCGGGCAGGAAGAGCTGCTCCGAAAGGGACAGGTTTGCTGAAAGAGAAGCCTGCATGATCACAGGCAGGCGGACAGCCCTGAGGAGAGGGGAGCCTCTGCTGAGGGGGGTCAGTGCAGAGAAGCCCCAGCATGGTACAGGTCACGAGCAGGCAGGAGGCCGCTGCCCTGCACAGCGATAGAGAGTTAGTGGAAAGAAGCACCTGCTAGGCACAGGCGGGCAGAGGGAGTGCTGCTGCTCTCTGCGTATCGTATTTGGTGATCTATGGTCGGGTCTTTTGCCCGTTTTTCATTTGGGTGATTTTCCTTGTTGAAGTGTAAGAGTTCTTTGAATATTTTGGATAACAGTGCTTTGTCAGATTATGTGTTTTATCTGTATTTTCTCCCAGTCTGTGACTTGTCTTCTCTTTCTCTTGATAGTCAGATTTTTTTTTTTTTAATTTCAAGGTATAAAGGCCTCTTGAAAGATACAGAAAAGGGAAACCTCAGAGGCAGAGTTTGCAGACTGGTGGCCAGATGCCTGGCTTGGACCAACACAGATGCCACGTTTTGTCTGCAGTGTCTGCCTTGTTTCATTTACCTTTTCAAAGTTGTGTCAGGATTTTAAGATCAAAATTTTTTTACACGTTTGGATTTTTGGCTTACCTTGAAAATGGGACGTGTTGGCAATATGGGGCTCACATTCCTAAGTGTCAACAGTTGGCCAGCATGAAGTGGCACTGCTTCCTTTAGAGGGGGCATGGACTTCCAGGTTACCCCCTTCTTCCCTCTGTCCAATGCATCTCAGCATCAAAGTAGCATGTGAGTTGTCCTGCCTTGTTGCAGCTATGGTCATTTACCTTAGCTGCTCCTTTTAGCAAAGGTTCATAGGTGTAAGTCCATCAAAATGAAAAAAAGGTTCATGCACATTGAAAATACTTGACAAAATAGGAAGACTAGCAGGAGTATTTATTGTCTATGGTGAAAAGTTAATAGCTATAATATATAGAGAATGCTAATGAGCCAAGTGCTAATGAGACATGCACATGCAAAAAATAAGAATATAAAATTTTAAAGATGAATTCCCAGCATTCTATAAACTTTATATTGGCAGGATATCTTGTTCAGTATAGTACTTTGTAGTATTTAGTAATCATTTGTTAATAACAATTAATGATAGCTGATATTTATTGAGGGTTTAAGTAAACAGTAAACCCTACGCACAACACACTTCCTAAACCCTTGTTTAAAAATCCCTGCAGAAACCCTTAAGGTGGAAAGGTGAAAGCACCTATCTAGGTAGACCCAATAAGTATCCAGGTAGATCCAGTAAGTGGTGACTCAGAGATTTGATTCCAGCTAATGCACTTTAACACACCTATCCCATCATACTGAACTAGCTTATTGAAATGAGTTGAAAAAGAAAGAATACAAATGTCCACTACTCATGGAGAAAATTCCTAACCTTATTAGGAATCAAAGAAGAAAAACAAAGCGTTCTCCGTTGGTGTGGAGGTTGGAGAAGGACCCTCATGCATTTCTGTGGGAGGATATACCAGCACACTTTCTGTTGGGGGCTATTTTAGGAATATTCTTCAGAAGTGTTAACTGCTGCTACATTTTCACCAAGGGATTTCATTTCCAAGAATTATTCTAAAGGAAAAATTAGAGATGACGACAGTTTTATGTGCAAAGATAGTAATAGGTTGTTAATTATAGTAGTGAACAATTGGAAGCAACCTAAATGCTCAACAGTAAGGGGTTGGTGGAATAAATGATGGTGCCCTCGTGTACCTGGATATTGTGTGGTCGTTAGAAATTCACTTTTAAAGAGTGGCATGGCGTCTCCGGGAACCATGACACAGCCACTCTGTGTTTCCGCTGACTATAACCAAATCTGTGGAGTAAAGTCCTTTGAGCAGATGCTTGGTGCGTGTATACGTCTGCACACCTCTGACGTGTTTGCTGCCATTAGGGGGTGGAGGTGGAGGTAAATTTTATGTTTTCTTCTGCATGCTTTTCCAAACAGCTTTACATTTCCATATTTCTTACGGAGTTTATTTTGTTATTTGAAAAAGCATGGGACCTCATCAAGTTAATGCAGGTTTTATGTACATTATGTTCTTAGTATGTGTGTAAGTGGACTCTTTGTGAAGTAATTTGTTTTGTTTTTGTTTTCACTTAAGTTTTTTAAATTCTGTAAATAATACCAGCACTCATCCAAAAGATATGAACAGTACTGGGGAAAAAAGTAAATTATGAAAGCTTTTCTCCAAGTTAGCCTTGTTCCCAGTTCCATTATCAAGATATAATCACTATTCATAGTGAAAATATATAAAATATGTATTGAGAGTTTGCCCTGTTTAATATTAATTGTTTATTAAGCAGATAATCACCTCACTTATGTTTGTTTTTTTTTTTAAAGATTTATTTATGGTGTAGGCCAGAGGTGTGGGGGTGGTGGTGAGAGGATTCATCAGAGACAGAGTGGGGAGCAGAACAAGCAGATTGACTGAAATACACTGCTGAGGGGAGCAGCGGGCAAGAGAGGAGAGGTCTGCTGTGCCATGTGGGAAACTCCCTGGCCGGGGATCGAACTAATGCTGCAGTCGCTGCGGATAGCTTCATAGTGCTGCAACTTAACCCATTGTGCCACCAGGGAGGCCCCTCTGTTGTGTTTTAGATATCTGGATTTTATATGTAGAGGTCCACCTCGGGGAGGTGGCCCCTTGTCGGTCCTCTTCCTCTTTCACCAGTTCTCTAACGAGAGAACGATGTTACAAGTGAAAACATGCCTTTCCACCTGAGGTAAACAAGCAAAAAGAAATACAGAAATCAAATTTTGTGTTAGAATAGTATGGGTTTGAAACACAGCCACACTTCACTGTCATTTGAGAATATAACAAACTCCTGGGCCTCCCTGGTAGCACAACAGGTTAAGCGCAGCACTATGAAGCTGTCCAGAGCCACTGCAGCAGGAGTTCGAGCTCTGGCCAGGGAGCTCCCACATGGCGCAGCAGACCTCTCCTGTCTTGTCCACTGCTCCCCTCAGCAGTGTACTTCAGTGTTCTGCTCCCCACTCTGTCTCTGGTGAAATCCACTCACCACTCCACACCTTTGGCCTACACCCCAGTTTGTATGCATAAATAAATAAATCTTTAAAAAAATTAAAAAGAATATAACAAACTCCTGTAGGATGTACTATTCTTATTGGCATTTGAACCTTTGGAGATAAAGAGAGATTTGAACTTGTTTATTTTTTTTCACTCAGCAAATATTTAAGGACCTCCCATTTGGGCAATAAATTTATTAACTAAGCTTTTATTTCAAGAGATTTCATCTTAGTTGAGGAATGCTATCAACTATTCTTGGGCTTCCCAACTTTATCCAAATTTGGTCAGATGTACTCAGAATGGGGGGGGGGTCAGAATTTTTACTGAAAGTGGGGGGAGCATTAATGACTAGAATTAGGTAAAGCAACTCTTGGGTAACAATTTCTTTTCCCTCTTTTCCTTTATCTGTGTCAAAAGTAGTGATAGGGTTGGGTGGCAAATGAAAGAGGCTGGGGGTAGAAGTCAGATGGTTTTCATTATTGTCTTCAAAGTAATAAAGCGAGGAAATCAAATGAAATAACCATGCTTCTGAAAGCATTGGCCTAGTAAAACTATGTTCCAGAACTTGAGATAACAATTGATGGCTTTTGAAAGGAATCTTCTAGTTTCTAGGAAAGCTGGTGTAGACAGCTTTCCTAGAAAAAGAAAAAAAACATGACAACCTTGTGACCTAGGACACACTAACGAGTATTCATTCTCTGCACCTGTACTCACATGTCTTAGCCTGAAGTTGATGTAGCAAACGAGACATTCCTTACCTGAAAGTGGCCTTAAATGCCTGAAAAGTTTGCAAAAGTAAGATAAGTGGGCTCATTTCCCTTTTAAATAATTTTACCTCATCATCCATATTTTTTCTCTTGTTTTCTTCCCAGTCTTTGGGAGGCTTGTTTGGGTTGTGAATACGCTTCTTGTCTATAAAAAGAAGAGGCAGAGACCCTCCTCCTTTTCACTGTGCTGCTGGTGTGTGCTTGATGCTCAGCTGGCCGAGCCATAGTTTTTCGGGTGGCCTTGCTCTATTCTTATCAACGCTGTGGAAAATGAGGCATGCTGTGCAGACTGTAAAATAGATAATAGGATAATCCATTCTTGCAATACTTCTAAACCTTGGCTTTTAAAAAAATCACATGCTCATTCTGGGTGTTCTGTCGTAGCCGTATCCCCACCAACACGCAGACTTGTTTCCTCAGGTCGCGTTCTGAGCGGTGGTGTTGCCTCCTAACCCTAAAGGACATCTGTAGTCCTTCAGGCGAATTGCCCTCCCTTCTGATTGTCGTTTTTCACCCATGTGTGTCCGTTTTCTTGGGTCCTGCCTGGTCTCAAACCTTTTACTACCACATGGACATGTGGGTGGATAGATGGAAACATGCGAGCTGGAAGTCCCTTCCTTAGAGAAGCAATTCTCTGCGCTGCATCCTGGGTCTTGCTTGGGACACAAAGCTGAAGGCAGATGAGTCTGAGCGGGGAGGCCTGTGAGCACAGTTGACTGAGAGGCAAAGACCAGGGTGAGGCCATAACCAAAGCAACTCTGCCACTGGGAATTTTATGAAGAGGTGATATTTGAGCTCTGAAAGGCTAAACAAGAAGGCATTCCAGGCACAGGGCCTGCCGGTGAGAGGACAGGGTCCTTGAACAGCACGGCGTGGTCCAGCACAGCTCTGCGTGGCCATACTGGGGAGAGGAGGGGCCTGCTGGGAGGTCAGCAAGGTAGGTAGTGCGCTGATAAAGAGTTTTGGGTTCAGAAAGGGGACCCGTGTCAGTCATGTGGAAGACAACCTGGAGAAGAGTGAGGCTAGGGGCCAGGGCGCCAGTTTGGGGCTACTGTGGTGTCCTGTTGGAGAGAAAAGGACTAAAACTCTAAGGAATGGGATTTAGAGACCTGTTAGCTGCAGAGGATGAGGAAGAAGGATGAACCAGTGAAGACTCTGAAGTCTCCACTTGGGGAAACAATACTACAAGGAGGAAAACACAAGAAGGAGCAGATTTTGGATAAAGATATGGAATTTCGTTTTGCACTTACTGAGATTGAGGTGACATCTAGGTAACGGTATGTGTGTGTGTGTGTGTGTGTGTGTGTGTGTGTGTGTGTATAAATTTCTTTATGAAAGTCTAATTCTAGAGTCTACTCAAGATGTCCTCAGACTCACCCTTGGCCTTGCCCTTACTCATTTCCCTTGGTGCCTACATGGATTTGAGAAAAATCAGAAAGTACAAAAAGGCATAAAACCCTGCACCTCAGACCACAATTCCACTCCCTGAAAGAAACTCTTGCCAGCAGTTTTTTAATATTCTTTCAGAAATTTGTCTTGCATATACACATCTAAGTCTATAAATCCCTAGAAAGGGTGAGTCAAACACCACCAGAAACTCACTATACTCACTGCTTCAGGCATGCAGGAACTTTCCGCATGTGCTGGGTTTGAGGGCCTGCCCTGTCCCCCACTCCGTGTTCCGCGTCCCTTCCGTGGTTGCTCAGGTTCTTCAGTTGCCAGGTGTGTGCGTGACCTTTTGGTCTGCAAGGTCAGATTATTGGAGTAAGGGGGCTGTCTCCTTTAAGTGTTAGCTTTTTTATGCATATTTTACTTTGTAATAAAGAGCCTTTATAAGTGTATACAATGGTGGTTAACATGTATGCATCTTTAAGAGGTAGACTGTATAAATGCATAGATTCTTAAAAAGTGAAACATCTCCCCACCTTCCCACTCTGCTGTTCACTTTTCAGATGTAATCACTGTAAACAGTAGGTGGGTAGGTCTTGTTCTGTGGGTGGAGTTGGGGAAAATGCGTGTGCACTCACACACATGTGTGCACATACATGCACACATGCATACACATTCTTTAAAGGGAAAATATAAAGAAGATGGCAAATGGTCTATAATCTCTCCAGATATTAAAAATAATCCCTGTTAGAAAAGCAGACGAATAAATAGACACACTGGTAGTTAAAAAATAAAAGCTATAGTACAAAATAATATGAGATGAATGTTGAAGCCTCCCTAACTCCTGCCATGCCCTGTCCCTAAGGTGATCGTCATTAGCAGTTCTCTTTCCCCAAATTTTGTAATACAAATAGAAACACGCATAGAAACACGCATACGTCTGTTTACTGCACATGAAAGGAATTCTGCTAAACATCTACCTTTTCTTTTAAAAGGAAACATCTTAGATCTTTATCAGCTCACACAGCTCTACTTCAGGCCTCTTTTTTTTTTTTAAGATTTATTTATTTACGCATACAAGCTGGGGTATAGGCCAGAGGTGCCGGGGGGCCAGAGGTGTCCTCTCCCCAGTATGGCCACACAGAGCTGTGCTGGACCATGGCATGCCTTTCAAGGCAGGCCCTCACCTGGAATGCCTTCTTGCTTAGTCTTTCAGAGACAGAGTAGGGAGCAGAACAGGTGGATTGACTGAAATACACTGCTGAGGGGAGCAGCGGGCGAGGCAGGAGAGGTCTGCTGCACCATGTGGGAAGCTCCCTGGCCAGGGGCTGAACTCATGCTGTAGTGGCTGCCGATAGTTTCATAGTGCTGAGACTTAACTCATTGCGCCTCAAGGGAGGTCCTACTTCAGGGTTTTCCATGGGTTATTGGCTGTTCTATAAGGGAATATCAGTGAGTTCCCCTGTGACTGTTTAATGGGATCCCATTGATAGGCTTTGGGCTACTATTTATAATTTTTTTAGTATTCCAGATAACGCTTGGGTGATTATCCTTGTTATCTCATGGAAATATTCTGGGGGAATGAAAAGAAGAGGGCTGCTTTTTAACAGTTTTATTGGCGTGTCATTGACCACAAAAACTGCACATATTTAATGTATTCAGTTTGGGGACTTTGGACACCCATGAAACCATTACCACAATCAAGATAACAGACCTCCGATAGCCCCTTGTGCCTCTTTGCCCCCCTTTTGTAGTAAGAACACAACATGAGATCTACTTTCTTAAATTTCTAGCTGTACAGTGACAGCATTGTCAGCTCTAAGCACGGTGTGGCACAGAAGATCTCTAAAACTAGGCATTTTGCATAGCTGAAGCCTTACACCCATTGAGCAACCCCCGGGCCCCTGCCTCCCAGCCCTGCTATTCTCTGCTTCTGTGAGCGACTGTTTTAGATTCCTCATGTGTGGAATCATGCCCTGTTTGTCCTTCTATAACCGGCTTATTTAACTCAGCATAAGGGTTCAACCATGTTGCAAATGGCAGGCGTTCCTTTTTTAAAACTGAATTAATATGTCGCAGTAGGTGTTTATCACATTTTTTAAATCTAGTCATCTGTTAACGGGTATTTGGGTTGTTTCCCTATCTCAGCGGTTGTGAATAAGGAAAGTACAGATAGCTTTTCAAGATCTTTTATTAATGAAAGGGGGAATTAAACAAATTTATATAAATGTTATTTATCAGTTATTAATATACTGCGTCTGGCGAGGTTGTAGTGATTTATACTGTCACACATATTCTGTGGTTGCCTTTTCCATATGTCCTTCTCAGAATTGGTTATCTTAAAATAATTTTGGGGGGGGTAGTTACTGACTTAACTTTGAAATTTGTTAATACCTTCAGTAAGCATGAAGTTAGTAAATAATGAGGACTTCAGTTATGAAAACTGAAAAGCTTGACCTTGATGTAGAGGTGAGCTCAGGTGTGTTGCAGGCGGGCAGGTGTCCATTAGTGAGCAGCGTTAGGGCTTGAGAAGATGCTGGGTGGACTGCAGGGGGCAGTGCTGAGTCGAGGGGCAGCCAGTGGGTCATCTGCGAGCCTCAGCCTGGAGGCATCAGGAAGGCTGCTGCCATGTTCCCTCTGGTTTCAAGGACACAGAGCTCCTACTGGACTCATGCACTCCTCCCCCTTTCTCCTCCCCCCCCCCCCCAGCCCAGGTGAAAAGGTATGAACTGGGCTCTCTCATAACCAGAGAAGTTCAATCTTTGAAAGCTGTTTCTTTACTCCCCACACTCTGCCAGTGATGAGCATGATAAAATTCATTTCTGTGGTAGAACTTTCCTCAAAGCAAAAGTAATTTTTCTCATGTCTCTGTTTTGACCTAACTTTCTGTGATTGTACTTATTTAAATATAGAAACTATTTTTTGTTGGTATCTCCTCCTCACATTACATTTTTGCGTTGTCCTTAACTTTAATATTAATGAAAGTTTTATGCTAGCAAATTAACTTTGAATCTCATTCTTTTTTACTTATTCGGTGGGGGTAACCTCTCCACTTATTTAATCGTACTGCTTTTATGTAATATGCTTTCCTTTTATTAGCAGGGAATGGTGTAGTTTCCTGCCCACTTCTCCTTTAATAAAGAAAACATTGATATCATAATAGAGGGCACTTTATTTTGGTCAGTAGGTCCTCATGGCGCTCAGAAGTGTGCCAGACATGACGTGCACACTACATAAACAGAATTCAGTTCCTTCAGGACTTTTTGAGCGCCTACATATAATACGACACTGCACCAGTGACATCATGCAACCTGCAGGGATAGAGCCCTCTCAGAATTATCTTAAAAGCTGTACTAGAAGTCATTTCCAAAATAGACCAAGATTTCTTAATTCTTCAAGCATTTTGCACATAGCTAGGTACATGTGGGTGAGGTAGGTGGTGGTGTCTGTTGGATGTGGGTAAGGAGAGGACCCTGGCAGATATGACTTGGGGTGTGTGTGTGTCTCTCATTCATGCTGTGTGTGTGTGTGTGTGTGTGTGTGTGTGTGTGTGTTCAATGGTGAACTATATCACCTGTTTACAGGATAGCTTTCGAAAAATACAAGAAGTGCAGATACCATGTATACCACTGACATGGGTTTGCTTGTATGTTTTTGCTTTAATATTAACAGTTCTTGCTTTTCGTCCTCCTTCCCCTCTTCCAGTGTGGAATGCACATCGATAAGAGAAACAGGATAATCTGTGGGACCTTCTTTCTCTAAATAGGAGGAAGGGCCCATAGAACATTATGCATGGAAGGTGGTCTTGTTTTAGGAGCTTGTCTGGTACACCTGTAACAATTTGCCTCCAAACTAATTGGAAACTTAGAATCCTAGTGATAAATGAGATTTCAGAATTTTCTGTATTTTTTACTAAGTTCAGAAATCTCTTACCACTTTTGTTTGCCTCCTGCTCAGGCAGCTAGTGCTTTATATTTATAGTGGCGGGGCCTCACTCCCCTGCAGGGCGAGGCAGCCCCTTCCCTGCTGTTCTGGGGGCTCTCCTCATCTGTCACCTGCCTGCAGTCCAACAGGGTGGAACATCCTGCACCTCAAAACTGCTTTAAATGAGTTTTTCTTTTCACTTATGATGAAATTGCCTAGAGCAAGGATCATGTTTGATTAACCTTTTCGTTTGAATTTTAGGCACTCTGTAACGTTTAGAGAATGAATTCTTAGCTCCTTATGACTTAAAGATTAACTGGAAGTTGGGCTGAATACTTTTTTTTTAACCGGTATTTACTTCGAAAATGTGTAGTTGGCCACCATAGAGTAGCAGATAGATTTAGAAGTCGTTTCCCATCAGTCACATAGGGGAAGGCTCTACAGTGATATGTCTTCTGATAATTCATAATAAGTGGTCCAGTTAGATAAAGAAATGCATTTGTTTTGCTGTTTGTTGGCCTCATCCTTGCCCAAGGACCTGTGTGAAGAGCAAACTTCTTAATGACCAATTGTTTTACCTGTTGTCTTCAAGAAGCAGAAGGAAATAACCTTAGAGAATGTATTAAAACCTGGGAAACTTAAAAAAAAAAAAATCAGCAGGTAAAGATCTTAAGGTACCAGAAGCATCCCCAAGGAAGACTGGCCCTGGGTCACCTGCAGAGCCCTCTGAGGTTTTAACATCTGGATTTCCTGAAGTAATACACTGCCACAAACCATTCCTGACCAGAGGTCCAGGTTGTAAAACTAAAGACCTGAAAAGACTCCTGGTTGCCAACCTGAATGTTGTGACTATGCATGCTGAGTCCAGAAAGTGCCAGTCACTTTTCAGAACGAACACAGCTGCCCTCAGGCAGAGCCCAAGTTCTGAACTTAAGTTTTTTGACTGTCAGTCTGAAAACAAAACATCAGAAGAAGCCAAAACTGTCGACTGCATTTTATTTTATTTTTAAAGATTTAAATTTATGTTTATGTTTATGTTTATGAGAGCCGGGGTGTAGACTAGAGGCATGGGGGGTGAGAGGATTCACCAGAGACAGTGGGGAGCAGAATAGGCGGATTGACTGAAATACCCTGCTGAGGGGAGCAGCGGGCGAGACAGGAGAGGTCTGCTGCACCGTGTGGGTCAGCTCCCTGGCCAGGGATCGAACTGCAGTGGCTGTGGATAACTTCATGGTGCTGAGACTTAACCCCTTGCGCCACCAGGGAGGCCCTCAATTACATTTTAAATGTTGTCAGAGTTCTAGGCAATTTTCTTCCATGGAGAGAAAGTTATAGCCAGTAGGTCTTGGACTAGGACTTCTTTTCTTTTTTAAAAACTTTCTCAAAGCCATTTGTGATCTCCTGGTGTGTCCAGCTTCCTGCGAGTCCTTAACCTGCTCTAGTGCAGTTTTGGGAATACACCTTCAAAGTTCTGTCACCACGTGGCTCCCCTTTTTGACCCCCATCCTCCAGACACGCCCCTCTGCCCCTCAGGCTCTCGCAGCACTGGGCGCCTCTTGCTGTTACCGCCCTTCTCCTGATCTCCTGGCCCGTCGCAGTCATGCTGGACAGAGAAGACATGAGATTATCCCCCTCCTGCACACCTCTGGCTACCTGGAGCCAGCTACCCACCTCGTCAGCTGTCAGCTTGTAGCACAAGATTGGCAGATTTCCCTTCTTGTCACACTTGCCCTCCCAAAGGTAGCTCTTCACAGTGGCCTGACTGTGAGGAATGCTGCTTTCATTTTCTTCTGTTTTGACTGTATTCAGCTCATTAGCCAGCCTAGTTACTTTTTTCCTTCCACTTTCATTCAGTGCTGCCTTACCCCCTCCTTCCCCAGCCCCAGTCTTCAAGGCTTCCACCTCCCAACCCCCCACTGCTGGTCAGGCTCTGGGGCCCTGCTGTTGTGGCTCTGTGTGTGATATTTCTGGAGCCAGTTCCTTTCCTGCCACCATCCTCCAGGGCTTTATCCAGTCCTGAAATTTGTAGTAATTTGTGAGCTGTTGTCTCTGTAGCCAGTCTTTTCTCTTTGCCAATCCATTGTTTGCAGAGTTGCCAGATGAATCTTCTTAAAATGCTGTATTTTTAAAGTCAGTCCGTAGGGCCTCCCTGGCGGCGCAGCGGTTGAGCGCTGCGCTGTGGAGCTGTCGGCAGCAGCGATGCAAGTTCGACGCCCAGCCGGGGAGATTCCCACATGGTGCGGCAGACCTCTCCTGCCTCGCCCGCTGCTCCCCTCAGCAGGGTATTTCTCATTTGCCTGTTCTGCCCCCCACTCTGTCTCTGGTGAACCCTCTCGCTGCCCCACACCTCTGGCCTGTACCCCAGCTTGTATGTATAAATAAATCTTAAAAAAAAAAATACATAAAGTCAGTCCCTACACACTCCAAGGAACATTTAAATAGGCCCCACTGCCACGGGAAGTCTGGAGTGCAGCTCATCACTGAAAGCCTGCCTTCCCCTCCAGGGGCTTCTCCCACTCTCCCTGCCCGCGACCTGTGCAGCCTTCTCAGTGCCTCCTGGGTGTGCCTTGCACCTCTAAGTTTTGGGAGGCTTCCCCTCCTTCCTGGAGCCTTCTCTGCCAGACGGTATTTTCAGGTCTTTGCTGGTGTTCATTGGCTCAGTTGTTCACTTGACACTTAGTTCACTAAGCAAACATTATGAAATGCATGCTGTTTTGCTCCTCAGAGGAATAGGTTACAGAGGGGTAAGAGGTCAGTCCCCACTGCCAGAAGGCTTGCCTATGTCCCCTGGATTCCATAGCCTCCTGTGTTTGCGGCTACTGGATCAGTAGTGCAAAGACAGAGGCCCGGCCTTACACCTTAAATTTAAAAAAAAATCACCGCCAGCCAGTGGAGTGCACAGCCGGACAGTGGACGCTGAGAGCTGTTAGTACACTTCCATTAAGTAAAAATTCTTATTTTACTTAATTATTTTGCCTTTTTTGATTAAATTCTCTATGTTCCCATTTTAGCTTAGCATGAGCTATAATAGTAAAATCAGGGTGGAACTCTGAATATAGTCACCAGCTGAGTTATAAGACTTAATTAGACAAGATTATTTAATGAGTGATCTCTCATTACCTTGGTCCCGCTCATATTAATTTTTCTGCTTTCCCCCCCTTCAGTCTGCATGAAGAAATCAGTGATTTTTATGAATACATGTCCCCAAGACCGGAGGAGGAGAAGATGCGGATGGAGGTGGTGAACAGGATTGAGAGCGTGATTAAGGAGCTCTGGCCCAGCGCTGACGTGAGTACCTGTGTGGCTGGGCCCCAAGTGGGGCGTGTGCTCATGCGGGCCTTGTGTGCAGGTGTGGGGACACCTGTAGAGTCACAGACTAACTGGATTTTTTTAAGATTTGGATCTCCTAATTATTTGCATGGAACTGGGTGATGACGTTTTATTTTTTCAGTATGGTGTAGCAGCCCCTAAAGGCGAACTACACTGAATCACAGTATAAAGAGAAAGCAAGCTGCCTTGTAGTGATCTGGCCGTGATGTATCAGAACCTGATTACTGTTCTGCTCCAACCTGTCTGTATCAGTGTTATGTAATTGTTTATGGCTGAATGAAATGCCAAGCAGGAACTTCTTACGTCACTTGAAGTTCATGTTTTTGGGCTCATGCAGGCATGAGCTGCTCTGCCCTTTCCTGGAACTGCTGTTTGCGTCTTTCTGTGACTGCCCCTTGTCTTCCGCTCTACTCCCCACCCAGCGGACAAAGCTTTTGGCCAAGATTGCCTCTTTGCTTTGTGGCTTTTAGCGCTGAAGTTAACACTTCACCTTTTAGGGCACTTTGGTGATTTTATTCTACAATTTTGTTCATTTAAAGAAGAAACTCGTTAGGGCTGTTACTTTATGCTGTGTAGCTTTTCTTTAGACTGTCGTGGGTTGTTAAAGGGGAACCAGGAAATTTTTATTTTTGTCCAGTGGCAAAACAGTCATGCTTCAAATTAGATAGTTTGTAAAGGGAAAAGAGGAGGACACCAGTCTACTAAATTGCACCTGGTTTACCCCGGGTGGTCTACATCTGGCTCTAAACTGGGGGTGAGTTTGCCTCCCAACAAACATTTGAGTGTCCCACATGTTTTTGATTATCATGACTGGGAGGTGCTCCTGCTCTGTCCTGACCAGAGGCCAGGGGCACACTAAGCATCCTCCACTGTCCAGAACAGCCCCTTCAACAGAGAATTACCTGCCCCAGAGGTCTGTGGTGCTGAGGTTGGGAAGCCCTGATCTAAATCAGTCCTCCTCTCCCTGAGGTGGAGAATTCCATCCACGCTTTCTTGTGGATGAAGAACATGTGGCGGTGATTAGGTTCTCAGCTCCATCTCAAGTCAGAGGCTGAGCTTTTCCATTGCTGGTCCTTTACGTTGCATCTCCCTGTGCCCGCACCCCTGCCCAGCATAGGCCGTGTCTTAGTTCTGTGTCCCAGCGTGATGTTATAATGGCACTGCCTGGTGTTCTTTGTAGAGCTGGCCCGCAGGGCAGCGCTTTGGCATGCAGTGGCCGGTAGTCTGGCCCTAATTTGGTAACCTTTGGAAATTCTTGCTAAGAGAACAGAAAGTAAGCCTTCGTGATCGTGTCTCTGGATTATAAGGGAATATTAGTGACTTGAATCTTACTTTTGAACATTTTCTATTTTATTTTATTTTTATTTTTTTAAAGATTTATTTATTTATGCATACAAGAGCTGGAGTGCAGGCCAGAGGTGTGGGGCAGTGAGAGGATTCACCAGAGACAGAGTGGGGAGCAGAACAGGCAGATCCACCAAAATACACTGCTGAGGGGAGCAGCAGGCCAGGCAGGAGAGCTCTGGCACTGCCGCACCATGTGGGAATCTTCCCAGTGGGGCATCGAACTCGTGGCACAGCTGCCGACAGCTTCACGGCACTGTGCTTAACCTGTTACACCACCAGGGAGGCCCCATTTTCTATTTTAATCTATGTATTTTGGATTTGAACCTTAATTAGTTTAAACTATATTCTAAATGTCTGCCTAGGGATGGATCCCTGCTTCACAGTGTCATAAAAAATGTTCTTGTAGTACTAAAAAGTACCAGTAGAGGGTAGCAAAACCCAATATTTCTCTACAACTTGGTTTTTTCTTCTGATTTCTTAATAACTTTTTCTGTTTCAGGTCCAGATATTTGGAAGTTTCAAAACTGGCCTGTATTTACCTACTAGGTTAGTACATTTTGAAGCTTTCAGATTGTGCAGTTTTCATTTTGGTTGTTGAATATGTAAGAATAGCAAAACAAAAAAACAAAGTTCATTTACCTGTATTTTATTTGAAATCCCTTGAGATAGAATGTCAGTTCTGATCATCTTAAACTGAGGTGATACAGATAGGTGAAAGGGAGCACGTGGCAATGGAATGAATCAGTTAGTTGCAGATTTTAGCGATTAATTGTAGCTTGCAGAGAACTGTTCAACCCTATACCACAACCCACTGACACAGATGTCAGTGTAATATTATGGTAAAACACCTAATTGTCCTGCAGATCTGTGTAGACTTGGAATGCCAGGTCCCACTTTTAAAGACCTCATATACTGGCTGCCGCTCTAGCATCCTGGCCCAGAAATTCAGGGCACAGAACTCTTCTCTGAAGAAGATCTTGGTCTTTTCAGGATCCTGGTTTTATCAGTCCTCTCAGATGAGCAGTAACCCTTTTGTAGGGTGAATATCTATTCCTTAAGAACTGGAATGCCTTGCTCTTTCTGAAGGGAAAATATTCCATCATGTTTGTGTTTTTGTTTTTGTTATGGTAAGAACACTTAATAGGAAGCGAGCTAATCTCTCATACTTTTAAGTGTACATTGTAATGTGAATGACTTTAGAAATCCACGTCTTGAAGTAAATCCTAGACCAAAAAAAGCCATAAAATAATCCATTTTTAATTCATTAATATTATCCCTTACTTAGGTTCTGAGATTTAAAAAAAAACCCTAAGATTCTGTTTTCTAGAAATTAAAATTAAGTTTAAATATATTATTTAAATATTAATATATTCAGATAGTTAAGATTTGAAAAACACACAAAAAGTAACTACAGTGAAAAGCCTGAATCCCCAGTTCCTCTTCTTGGAGGAACCCCTGTTTCCAGTTTTTCACGTGTCCTTATAGGACATGCTGTGAGTGTAGAGGAAATGGGTGTGCCTGTGTGTTTTCTTCTTTTGTATACAAACGGTAGCATGTTAGAGCCACTGTTCTGCATCTTGCTTGTTTGCACTTAATAATATGTCACAATTCACCAGTTAGTCTCATCCACACAGGAAAGCCTCACTTTTGTTAGTATCAGAAATATTTATGAGCAAGATACAGTAACTGGTATTTATGAGCTTTTTTTTCCTTTTAATATCACCTGGTTCCCTGAGACCTGACTTCTCTGAAGTCCTGGAAGGAAGAGGTAGCTTAAATCCCATCCTCCACTTCCCTCTAAAAAGCAGTCACCACCACATTTAGACTTCATGGAATGGGGTGAGACGTAATCTGAAGCCTCTAAGCATGAATGTAAGTCAAAGCAAGTAGTTTCTTGCTTCTTCACTTTCTGTCCATCTGTTCCATTCAGTGACATCGATCTTGTGGTGTTTGGGAAGTGGGAGAACCTACCCCTCTGGACCCTGGAAGAAGCTCTTCGGAAACATAAAGTTGCAGATGAGGATTCAGTGAAAGTTCTAGACAAAGCAACTGTAAGTTCCTTCGCATTTCATCTTAAAATCTCTACTTAATTGTGCATGAAATTTACCAAATTAATTTTGGTGAGCACAGTTACATTGTGAATGAAACTTTCCTTTTATTAATGATCACAGAGCTTGTGATCATTGTGAAGTTTGTGAGACAGATAAACTTGTTTTGGCTATACATTTCTTTTAAAAATAATACTTTATACATGACACCGAGGACCTTTTTTTCACATAAAAATATAAATAAAAATATGGATATGCATTGAACAATTTATCGTTACACAGAAGATGTTACTATTCTGTTCTCTAGTATATTTTGAAAAGTTGTATATAATTTAAATTTTGCAAATCAAGTCATATTTTAATTATATCTGGATGTCCATTGAAAAACCTTCATGGAAACTCAGTGTAGAAGTAAATGCATCTGTTTCAGAGGTTTGGAGTTTTGCATATTAGATTTTCTTACAGCAAAACAACTTGTGTTGTTGCTTCTGGAAACTCAGTTCTGCACACAAACTTTGCAGACCTGCATTGTCTACTACTCGGTGCAAATAGAGTTTTGTTTTGTTTTTTCCTTAAAATAAGAATTTCTACTATCTCGTATATCATCCTAACATTTTTAATTTGAGAATAACTTTTACATTTTATCTTCTTAGTTGTTCTTCGGGGTATTACAAAATGGACCACTAATGCCTGTGGGTTATTATATGCGACTTAGGACTCTAGCAGTTTTCATTAGGAACAGTTTCATCATACAATTCTGACATTCATAATTCTTGGTCTTACATTGAATTGAAAACTATTCTCTGAAATATATAATGTTGAGTCATCTTCTATGCCCTGATGTCATTTAAGTTGTTTAAAGTACCTTTCTTCTCTTTCTAGGTACCTATTATTAAATTAACAGATTCTTTTACTGAAGTGAAAGTTGATATCAGCTTTAATGTACAGAATGGCGTGAGAGCAGCTGACCTCATCAAAGATTTTACCAAGGTCAGAGACTTAATGGTGTTTACTTGGTGAAACTATTAGGAATGAAGTTTTATTTTGAGACCCTGTGATGGTGTTCTGACATCCTTTGCTAGACTCACTTTACATGCATATTGCAGACAGACACAGCTTTTCTGTGCGCTGGTTTTACTTTCCTTGAATCTTCTTGGAATAGCCAGTACCTGATGTATAGTGTCACTTCAAGAAAGGAGGGTTGACAAAAACCTTGAAAAATTCTCTGCTCTAGATCCTTCTTAAGAAGACAAGGGCTGAAAATGTGCTGTCAGAATAAGAACCTCCCTGGGAGCCTTTTCTAGACTTTACCCCCTAACTCCCCTGTGAGATAACTCCTGCAGGTTGCCTTACTTTTATCTTGAATGGTTTAACTCTGTTTCAACTTAATCTGTTTTCTTCCAAGATAGGGAAGAAATTTGGTCAGTTTCATCTCCAAAACATTTCACAAGCTTTAGACACTTGACAGCCTTCTTCTTCCTAAACTAAAATTGTTATCTGCTTTGGCTTATGTAAAAGATATTCTGCATATCTTTCCCATCCATTCATAATTGTTTCATTAGCAGTTCTGTGGGTTCTCATTTTTCTTTATTTTTGTAAGAAAACTTATAACTACTTTCTTATGCTAAACAGTCTATTCTTGCATAAATGTGCAGACTGCAGAAAAGAAAAAGATAATATTATCCATACATAATCCTACTCTTTTAGAGATGTATGTAAATTTTTTTTTGCCAGAAAAGAAACATTTTTTAATTGTAAATAATATGCTCGATAAAAAACATTCCCAATAAAAAGGCAGTGATAGGTGAGTCGCCCTTATTCCATAAATGCTCACATTCACTTGATAGGATTCACCTTCATGAACCATTGTCTTTTTTTGCTTGTTTATCCTCTTCTTGGAATTTTTAACAAAAAGAACGGCACACCACGCACATTATCTTATAATTCTTTTTCATTGTGACACTTGGGAGGTGTTTTTCATACCAGCACATACAGTTTTCCTTCATTCTTCAGTTCGCTAATGGGGGCCTTCGTGAGGCTGTGTCGTGCTCAGGTTCTGGGACTTTTTTTTAATCACCTGGGGTAGCTGGTAAACACACTCCCATTCTTCTTTATTCTTACAAATGTTTGTCAGAAGACTCCTGAAGTGGAGTTTTTGTGCAAAGGTATGCAGATAAAATTCAATTGGAAATTCTAACCTAACATTTCTAACCTAATGTAATTTAAAAAAATGCTTATTTCTCATATTTTTTATTTCTCATGCTTGCTTGCTTTGAGATGCCTTGCAGACGTGTAATTTATTTTCTTATGGAAGCAGTGTGTGTTCACTCTAGGAGCCTAGAAAGCAGAGATATGTGTGAAGAGACTACAAATCACTAGTGATTGTCCCAACCCTAAGCAGCAGCCTCGATGCTCGTTCTGTCTTGTTCCCCTCGGTGTCCCTAAGCTAGGCTCTGGCTTGTTGATGGTACTTGTGTGTGCCTGCGTGACACATGGACTCACACTGACTATATTTGCCAGCTCAGGTCTTGTCACCATTCTCTGTAGAGCGTGGAAGGTAGGTCCATGTGGTCACCTGCCACACAGAAGACAGCGGGAGCTTGCTCCTGCTCCTGGACTATGCAGAATATCTGAGGGACCCCGGTCCTGCAGCAAAGTGAACCTTTCAAATCCCATTGATTTAGTGCTTTAATAACTGACTTTGTCCTTTACTATTTCTGTTAGCTGTTTACAAATGAATATCATACAGTCGTGGCCGTAAATGAGTGCCACCGGTACATATTGCTAGTGTTTCTGTCCCACACTGGGTGCTTGAGTGCTATTACCAGTGTCCGCATGTTTTAGATTTTAGATGTAAGGAGAAAAACCTTAATTACTTACAGCCATTTTTATAACTTGGTCTTAAAGTAGAAAATTAAGCATATTGCATATCTCGACCAAAGCTTGTAATGTAAGACTAATACGTTTAGTTATTATTGTTATAGGAATTTGTTGAAAATACCATTTTATTTCTTTTTCAGAAATATCCTGTATTACCATATTTGGTTTTAGTATTGAAACAATTCTTATTACAGAGGGACCTTAATGAAGTATTTACAGGTGGAATTGGTTCTTATAGTCTCTTTTTAATGGCAGTCAGTTTCCTTCAGGTAAGTCCTGTGGTAACGCCTTGCTAATATACTGAACTTTAAGAAAGCGAGCCAGTTGGGGGGTCATTTTGAAATGATTTACATCAAGCTTTAATTAGAATGTTTCCCTTGATTACTTACGGTTTTTCCATTTTAACTGGGTGCTGTTTTATAATTTAGCAAATAAGTGTATTAAAAATCTGCAGAAAGAATATTTTTTTATTTTAGTCTCATATGTCGTAGTATTTTTGAGACTTTGGCTGCAGATTTTAACACGCAGACAAGGTACGACCTGGTTTCCTCAGTGCATACAGTAGTATAAATGCCAAATATGTTATAAGAATGTCTTCTAAGCAAATAAGATGAGCTGAAACTAGACCTCCTATCTGGGGAAGATGCATCAGAAATCTTGACACTGTCGGTGCACATGTCTTTGTGGCGCAGAGCTGCCTACAGCCCGATGCTGCTCGTGAGTCAAAATGACGCCCCGTGATGTGTCAGGCCCCCCAGCCTTTGACGTCCTGCATCAGCGGAGCGATTCAGCCTCATGAGCAGTGGCCCACCAGTTCCGCTCACCGGGGACTTCAGTGTTGTCTCAGTGACAGCACAGCCTTTTATTCCCTGACCTCTGAACTAGGCTAAACCAGAGTCATAGTAGCATTATTCATAAAAATTAGAATGTCATTTAATATCCCCACTTTAATTATTCGGTGAAAAATTCAATATAATTTCTTTCTTTCTTTGTGTTTTTAGTTACATCCCAGGGAAGATGCTTGCATCCCCAATACAAACTATGGTGTTCTCTTAATAGAATTTTTTGAATTATATGGAAGACATTTTAATTATTTAAAGACTGGCATCCGGATAAAGGATGGTGGTTCCTATGTGGCCAAAGATGAAGTTCAGAAAAACATGCTAGATGGCTATAGGCCGTCCATGCTCTACATCGAAGATCCTTTACAACCAGGTATTGAACTTTGGTGGATTTGTGGGCATGCAGAGAAAGGGCATTGTCAGTCCCCACGTTGTGCTTTGAACTATCTCTAAATGAAAAATTAATGGTTAACTTCTAACTGCAGTCATTCTTTTTTCATCAAAATATTTTGTAAGCAAACATAACCAAAATGAACACACACACCCCAGAAAAACGCATTGTATCTTCCAAGCAAATCAGGAGTTGAACCCACTCAATAGGAAAGACCAGGAGGACGGGGGTTCGCGGTTTGGGTGGGTCTGTGTGTTGTCCCCAGGGTGGCAGCCATTTTTCTTTGGTCTCGTGTCCGCGCTGCTCGTGGTTCCAACTGCTTGTCAGCTGGGGCTTTAATGTGGTGATTCTGAGGTGCCGGAGCCAGTGAGAACAGTAGTATATCTCCAAATTAATGAACAAAGGACTCAAAGAGACCGTTTATTTTTCCTCTGGTGCCGCTACTTTCCTCTTTAATTTTGCTTAGCCTGTTTGTGCTTTTCCCAGCTCCAGATGGCCTGCAAGTGAACAAAATAAATTCCTCGCATGCTTTCCTGAAGTTATATGTGCTTGTTTGTATGCTAATTTTTCTGGGCAGTATCTCTTCCTGATATAATTGTAAAATATTTAGATTATGCATCGTCAGACTTCAGCTAAAATATTTTTAGTCATTTGCTTCAATGCATCAACTTTGAAAAGGAGTCAGGAAGGAGATTATGGGTAGTTGCCTTGGAGCGCCCTGTTGGCCTGTCCAGTCATCTTATAGACACGAATATCTCTGTTGATTCGTTGAGATAGTCATCAGAAGCCTACACGGTGTAAAGGACACAAAGATTTTTCAGCAAGATGGTCCTTTATTTATTTTTAGGAGCTCGTAGTTTAGTGTGGGAAATTTTTATACAGCTAATAGAAACCAACAAAATAGGTATTTCTCAGTAAGCTTGGTTTCACTCTCAGGGGAGAACAGGCAGTTACTTTTGTTTGCATGACTGTGTACAGCAGTTTCTATGCCATCATAACATTCTTACTGCCTGATCCTCATGTAAGAGCCTGGGATTTGTGGGGCGACTCAGGGCCCAGATTCTGAGGGCAGTTCAACTAGGACAGTGACTGCGCTTGCTTTCAACGAAGAGGGCTCGAAAACATGTAGTTCATATTAAGCAGTGGGTCAAGCTTACTGTTTTAATAATACATTTTTTTAAAGGTAATGATGTTGGACGGAGTTCCTATGGGGCCATGCAAGTGAAACAGGCCTTTGACTATGCCTACGTTGTTTTGAGTCATGCTGTATCGCCAATAGCCAAGTACTATCCCAACAATGAAACAGAGAGGTAAAAATTTAAAATCGCTGGTCATGTCAAAATTGGTTGTGGCTTCTTACCTTCAAATTAACGGACCCTCCCCCCTTTCTTTTTTAAACATGGCAGCATATTAGGTAGAATAATTAGAGTAACGGACGAAGTTGCCATGTATAGAGATTGGATATCAAAACAGTGGGGCTTGCAGAGCAGACCTGAGCCCTCGTGCAATGGTAAGAGTTTTTCCTTGTTTGATTGACTGAGTATTAGAGGCTTTTCTGTGTTGTGTGTGTTTAATGGGAAGAAACGTTTTCCAATCTTTTGCCACTCTTTCAGGAAATGGTGTTACCTTGATAGTAGATACTCAGCAGTTAGATAAATGTAATAATAATCTATCTGAAGAAAATGAAGCCCTTGGAAAATGTAGAAGTAAAACTTCGGAATCTCTTAGTAAACACTCTTCAAACTCTTCATCAGGTCCAGTGTCTTCCTCCTCTGCCACACAGTCCAGCTCTAGCGATGTCGTAAGTATGCGGACGGCCTTTCTAAACCTAGCCGCTTGCGAGTTCTGCTGCTGGGGTGATTTCACTCAAGCCTAGAGATGCTCTGTCTAGCTAAGGGCTAGCTAATTTTCTTCCATGCTCCTGGGAAATCTGAATAACTTTCACAACTGTACCTCTTCTCAACATTGTATTAGCATTTTCAAGCATACAGCAAAAATGAAAGAATTTTAGTGACCACCCACGCACACCACCAGATTCTACCATCAGCACTCTGTTTAAAACCCAGCTAGCTCCCCAGCTCCCCATCTGTGTATGAATCCATCTTATTCTTTGACACATTTCAAAGTGAACTGCCGATACTGGCACACTTTCTCCAGATGACTGTGGTAATACTCATCATAAACCACAATTCATTATTTGTCTGGTTTTTTCTTTTGCCATAAAATTGACATTTAAGGAAACCTCAATTGTACATCCACTAAATTTAGCAAATACATGTACACGTGTAACCTACACCCCTACCCAGGTGTAGAATACTACCATCGCCCCAGAGAGCTCCCTCTCGGTGCTTCTCTCTAGTCCATCCTCAGTCCTGCCCTCTGAGGTTAATCACTGTTACGATTTTCTTAACCACAGATTAGTTTTGCCTGCTCCAGAATTTCATGTAAATGTAATCATTATAGTGTGGACTCTTTTGTGTAAGTCTTCCTCCACTCAGAATAATGTTTTGATTCTTGGTTTAAGTTTTTCAGTTGAGATATCATTCACATAACATAAAGCTCGCCATTTAAAAATGTACAGTTGAGTAGCTTTGCGTATATTCACAATATTGTATTACCACTACTGTACACCACTATCTAATTCCAGAACATTTTCACCTCTCCAAAAGAAACCTAGTTGTAGTCACTAAGGATTCCTTCCTGCCTTGACAATCGCTCATCTACTTTCTGTCTCTACCATGATTGAGTTTTTAGTGTCAGTCACACCTATAGTTACTTTTTCTTATCAGGATTAACTCTAAGTTTATTTGAAATCTAAAATGGACTTACCCATTGCTTGAATTTAGACTTGATTAAGTATGTGACATAAAATGTCTTGTAAATATGGAAGGAACATAATTTTATGCTGTTGATGAGGTCCGTGGATATCCTCACATGAGTCATAAATCTGCAGATGCAGAATCGACTGTGCCTTTTGATTCTAGAGCAGAGGTGTGGAGGACGCAGTGCTGATCTAGCTGTCTGAGACGTGGTGGGGTCGAGGCCTCAGTAGGGACTATCAGGACTGAGACTGCGTGAGTGTGAGAGGCCAGGTGGAGTGTGAGCATGAAGGGGGGGCTTGAGAGAGAATTAGGAGAGCCATGGCGCTCCAGCCTCGAGGCAGGAGGGGCTCATCCCGCTGTCGCTCAGTGCATATCCACACAGTGTGTTCGGTCGGAGGGTCACTCACAGAGACTGAGCCTCTTCAGCTGATCCTTCGTGTTTGATCGAAGGTAGTAATCTAGGCTGTCACTCTTTACCTTGCTCTTTCCACTATACCATTGTTCATGTTCTATAAATAAATATGCAAAAATATTTGTACCTCTGAGAGCTCCTGCACGGCTAATTAACAAGGTCAGGTGTGGGCAGTGGTTTGAACAGTGAACAGAAGCCCTCTGATAAACTACTTTAAATGCTTGGAAAACTTAAGCAATCAATTTTATAAATTCCTCAGTATACCTCGTGAGTGTTTAAGTTTAGTCCAGAGAGTACTTAGCTGAAATAGTTTTCTTTCTTAATATGCACTAGCTAAATTACTAATTGTCACATTATAATTCATGTGACTTGTGTTAGGATTCCGACGCGACACCATGCAAAACCCCGAAACAGCTGCTCTGCCGTCCGTCTCCTGGGAACCGAGTGGGGTCACAAGATGTATCCTTGGAGTCATCTCAGGCAGTTGGGAAAATGCAGAGCACCCAAACCACTAACACATCCAATAGCACCAACAAATCTCAGGTGGGTGGCATTGTGTTTTTCATTGTCAATATTCAATACAAATTCCTTAGACTTATTTTTACACGTGAAAATAAGTTTGGGTGGGTTTTAAGAATACTCTTAAGTTAGGAGGTTCCAAAGCCTGCCAGTAATTTTAGTGATAGGCTGTCCTGAAGCTGTTCATGGGACACTGCTGTAACACCTGCCTTTGTGAAACCTTAGTGACTGGCCCATATAGATGTGCCATTCAGCCCACCTATTAGCAGATTCAGCATCAATATTGCATCAAGTTATGAAGAGGTTTCAATTGTACTTGAAGTAAATGCACAGGAAATCTTTGCATGACCTCGTGATGAGTCTGTGCATATCTGGGAATAGTGTGCCCTTTTAGATATTTTAATATTCAATACCCGGTAGCCTGTGTTACAATTATCAGGCAGCGGATAGCCAGTCAGTAGATTCACAGCAGTTTGACTTAAAAAAAACCTCAGAGATGCTCTCTTTTAGGTCTTTCAGTTGTCAAAAATTTATTCATCATAAGTAATGAATCAAAATGAAGGGAAGAAGCTGTTTCATACCAGGCTCCATCCTAAGACCATCTCACCCTCTGAGGACAGCGAGACCCTGCAGAAGGTGTCTAGACAGTAGAGACTGGCTACCATGTCAAGTCTGGCTACAGCCTTGTCATGTGTACCAAACACAGACTCATTTAGAAAGGGCAGTTGAAGTGGCAGGTGACGGCAGAAAAGCTGTCAGTGTGCCTGCCTTTCCAGGAGCTTCCTCTAGTATTGCCACGTATTGTGAAGTCTGTTGGTTGACGGGTTCCTTAAGAAAAGTTTTGCATTCTATTTCACTGTTTCCTGCCTGCTAAACAAGTCAGCATATGCCAGTTTTGAAAGTCCCCGAGTCAGGTCTTAGCGAGTGTTCTGTTGCATCCCCAACACTGACGTCTTTGTGACCACTTTCCTTCTCTGCAGCATGGATCAGCAAGGCTCTTTCGTTCTTCCAGCAAAGGCTTCCAAGGTACAACTCAAACAAGCCATGGTTCCTTGATGACAAACAAGCAGCATCAAGGCAAATCAAATAATCAGTATTACCATGGCAAAAAGAGGAAACACAAGAGGGACGCCCCCCTCTCAGACCTTTGTAGATAGTCGGCGTTGTACGATGGACTGTCTTCTGTGTGCAATGATCTCATGCTCAGGACAGTTGGATAGGGACTCCTGGGAGACATTCGGGAGCCTACACTGTTCAGACGTTGATTTAGCAACTGCGTTTTTTCCCAGCTCGCCACGGAATGGATCATGAAGACTGACAACTGCAAAAACAAAAAGCAAGCAAAAAAGGGGAAAAAAAAGGCTGCTCATTTGATAAGTCATTTGCCTCAACAGGGTCATTTTAAGATTTAAAGCTTGAATGTAAAATAATTATATTTCTCATTGGCTTTATGCAGAGTTATAGGGAAATAGTATTCAGTGTGGGTAGGATGATAGAAAAAAAGTAATTTCAGAGGATGGGGTGGGAAGGAAAACAAAGGTATCTTATAGGAAGTCCAGATTCCAAAGGGGAAAGTAATGTGTGCATGTTTTTTTTTTTAATATTTTTGCATATATTTACCATTTTATTGTGTGTATATATAGAAGACCATATAGGAAATTGATATTTGTAATAGTGGATTTGTTAATACTTTTTACATAACATTACTGTTTAAATTGTAAACAGATTTTTCTCAGGATTAGTTTAAAAAAAAATCTGAATTGTCATCTTAACATCCATATATAGGGAAGTGATTAGTTCTATTACTCAATTTGTTTTCCTCAGCATTGAAATGACTTAATAGAACCCTTGTGACCTGCTGCAAAACTTTTTCCTCTCTAAAGAAATGGTTTATGGTGGCAAATGACGTTTATTTTATTTTGTAAAAAAAAAAAAATGTACTATGTACTTTTGTGTAAACACTGAAAAATACCTAGTCATCTCTAAGAATGAACTTGCAACTGTTTTCTATAGTGCTGTCGTCTTGGGCAATGGGCAATTACATGGCTCTGTGTTTGCTTCTTTTTTAGTCTTTTTTTCCGCCCCCCTCTTCCTAATAGGGAAAAAGGCCCCCCATGTCTGGTCCCATTCCTGTGGCGGTGAAGCCTCAAGTCCCACAGACTTTGCATGCTGGCTCCTCTCACCCTGTGTGCTGCGTGTGCTGGTTTTTCTCATCTTTCATTCTTTTTTAAATTCATGCTTAACTACTTGTGGGAGAGAATAACTGTAAACAGCTTTAATTAAATCACACTTATAAAAAACTATTTTCTTATACTCCACTTTATGCTTTTGGTATTGTTGATCTTTAAAAATTAAATGGTCTTTGATAATGGATCTATTTTGTATTGCCTTATTAAGACCAAATACTTCTTGTCATCCCATTCTTTATCCTCTCCTTTCATGGAATTGTTATCTTTAATTAAAACTTTTTTAAACATTGACTTGTTTCAATCATACTGTAAATTTTGGTTGTGGTCAGGTTTGAGTGCAAATGAGTTGTATAATTCTGTTATTCATCACATGTTGAGTTTGAAACTCACCTGGGAATATTTAATATACTAGAATGTAAGTGACATTTCTGAAAATGCTTTCTTCCAAGGTGAAAACTCTCTTATGTTTAGCATCAGTGTGTGTGGCTCTGTTAAATACAGCCGTTTCTGAGATGAGATTCTTTTATATATATACATATAAAGTACTATTGGCTTTTAGGAATTTCTTTTATATACATTTATGAAATACTGAAGACCAATCAGACCGTTAATGGACACTTAGTGCAACTTTTTATAAAGAAAATAATGCTAAAGTAAGACCAAAACTGATGTCATCACTGAAATCAATAATTTTCAATGTGTTCGTATTTTAATTCACAACGGAAAAATGTGTTCCAAAACTGGAAACTCATGATACTTGTGTAAACGGTGGACGATTTTAAATGTGATATTATTTTGACAATGTTTTAAATTTTAGAGTCACATTTTATTCTGATCAGAATTTTTATCAAGCTGTTGAGCTTTTGTTTTTTGAAACTAGTTTGTCATAACATATTGTGCATAATCACAGTATTTATTTTCTAGGACTTTTGTGAATGTGTAGACTTATGTTTACTGCTATGGGAACAATTATTTATAAAATAATATTAAATCCAGTATTAGCTGCCTATTTCAGACACTTAATACTTACAGAGATCTATGTTACATTTACCACACTGAAGTTTTTTTTAAAGAATCACCCTCATTGTTGAAAGTAAATGTACTCTTAGGGTGCAGATATTAGTGTTCCAATAAGCATGTGATTATATTAAGGTGGTGGTAGCGGGAAGATAATCTTGATTCCATTGGGAATCTTAGGTTTTCGTAAATTTATTGGGAAAATAGTTTTTCCTGTACTGCTGGAGTTTCTTTTTGGTAAACAGTATCTTTCTAAAAGAAAAAGCATGAAGGAGAAAATTGAGGTGTGTACATTTCCTCAAATGACCAGCATTGTATTCGTGAATACTGTGTATCTTGCAATGAACAGTGGAAGCTGTTCATTTTTCAATCTGAAGTAAAATACTTTCAAGAACTTTTAGTTTGCCTGTTCATTTGTTTTGTACATTTCATCTTTGTATTTGACTCCTGTCTGTTTTCTTTTTTTGAGTTTTAATACTTTCTATGAAGGTTTTATGAAGATATCAGAAATGTGTCATTCAGATATTACAGCTTATCCATATCCATGAATCGTGACCTTCCTTTGTTAGCACTCGTAGGTGGGATCTTCCAAACTCTGCCTCCCTGTGGTGACATTTTCCTGGCGGTCACATATGTGTGCCTGGTTGGTGTTGAAGCTCCTAAAAGTCTCATAATAAACAAACACTAAGTGTTTTCAAAGGTGCTGAGGGTCCAGAGAGGTGTCAGCACAAAAGCTGAGTGGTTATGTCTTGATGATAAAGATAAATTCATTTTTCCTCCAGAGTTAAGATGTCCATGGAGGTGTCTGATTTTTAGTGTCTTTGTTTTGTTTGGAAAAGTTGTGCGAGGTTTATAAATCTAGCTTTGATCTGTGGGAACTACTGGCTTGACCATATTTAATTTTTGTCCTATTTTGAGTGTTTTTACTTTGACTTGATTTGAGACTCTCACTTAGGTCATTTGCTTTGGCTCCAGATATTCCTGGATAAAGTCTTCACAGAGCAAAACATGGGCAGTATGCAGAGAGCATTTTTAATAGTCTTTTTCCTTTGAAATCTTTTCTTTTCATGTGTTTTCTTCTCATTCGTTCCCCTAGATAATGGTAAGCATGAGCTTTGTTTGCCTTGACTTATGGCATCCTCTCCGGGGTTTCTAGAACTGTGGGTGGGTCAGAACAGAGTATGACTGGCATTGAGCTCTTTGCAGAGACCTCCCCTGAAACTAGGAAGTAGTTGTCATGGTTATTCTGTAGAACTCCCTAGAAATCATCATACCAGGTATTATTGATAAGTTTTGCTGCTATTTTTTTTTGTTCATGACTACACCATCCTAATTGTAATTCAATATTGATCAATAGTTTGAAACTGATCAAGTCCTTCAACTATCATCATACTGTGATTTCTTAGTGTTTCACTAAGAAATGCTAGTCACTAGCTAGAAATGTTGATAAGAAATTGGTTGATCTCAATTAACTTTTTAAGAATTAAACTATAAAGACATTCCCAATTTTGCTGTGATAAATATTGAAATGTTAAAATCATAAGAATTTATTCTTATCTGTCAGGTCCTTTTCTCGTTGCTCATTAAACTATTTTAATTAGTGGGAAGCAACATTTCATAAAGTATTTTGTGAGGAAATAGTCTATAAATGATTCTATTAAACTTAATTGAGTAGAAAAGTTATTTAGTAGTTACCTCTGTTCCAATTTTCATCAGTGACATAGTTCGTCCAATGAAATAGAGAATCATGTAGCATTAAGGTGGAAAGAAAGCTGTGTAAGTTATTCCTTATACATGTGTAAGTACTGTCTTCGCCTTGCCTCAGCTTCTAAACCTTGAGACTTTTGCTACCTGTCATTTTGGCAAAGCATTTATGAATAGAATTAATGTTAAAGAACAAATTTTAATATGCTACTTGGTAACATAACTAAGAATTTAAGATCAAACAACACTAGTGAAAAACACATCCAGACTCTTTCCTTAATGGGGAGATTATTACCATAAGAACTGTTTACAACAGCTCGAAAACTTGACCCAAAAGCCTTTTCTTTTGATCAAAGATAATGAGTTAAATATATGTGGAAATTGAGTTCTGGCAAGATTTTTAACCAGTAGTATTGCTTGTAAGTCTGCTGATCTATTTGGTATCCAGAACTAAATATTTACTTAAGTATAGATTTTAGCAATTAATAGTTGGCCTTTACATTTTCTACTACTTAATATTTTGCTTACTTAAGTGTAGCCTTATTAAGTTTAACCTAGTCCATAGTCTACTGGTCTGAGGAGCTGACACTTTCACAAGAGGTTAGAAAAAGGTGAACCAGAGAGGAGGAGACCTGTGCTGCTTCCCATGTCTTTTGGATTTACTGAGAGACATGTTAGCCACACCAGTAAGAACAGATGGTGTCTGGGAAACCAGGTATTCTCTTAACCAGTGCACTTGAGAAAGTGTTTACTGGTACTTGCACATGATCTTTATTGTTTCATTTTGACTGAAGTCCTTATGGTTCTGCCCGGCCTTGGTTGGATCATTGCAGCTGCTTCTACTAGTCCCATTACAGGGATGCTCCCCACTAAGGAAAGCGTCTGGATGAGTTTTTCACTAGTGTTTGATCTTAGAGATGCTGTAATAACAAGTGAGAGGTTATAACCACTGGTCATTAGCTCACCCTGGGGTGGGTGGGTAGGAAAAGAGGCCTAGAAGAGGCACTCTCTAAAGCCAATCGTTTGGTGAAGTTTGGTCTTTGTCTCTTATAGGTCAGCTATCACTTTCAAGGACCGATGATTGGTGTCAGCCATTTTTTTTGAGTTTTAATTTACCTTCATCTTTCAATTTGAGTTCCATGTAATTTATGACTATTTCCTAAATCATTTTATTACTACCTTCTATATTTAGTTGCAATTTATCATAATATGTCACTTTGTCCCTAAAATTAATCTCTGAATTTTAAGATTTTCCCCCCACCTCTGATTTTTATATATTGACATTTTCAGAAGTCACTTTTTAAAATTTTTTTAGGGCTTTGGAAAGTCTTTTAATCCTAAAATAATACAGACTTGTTAGAAGTATCAAAGTCTTCACACAGTATACACCATTAAAAAGAACTATTTTACCTCATGGTATGAAAGGTGAAAAGTAAGGAGGTAGGCAGTGTAGTTTTGGCTATAAAATGTGAAGGACTATTGAGATAAATGTTTTTTATTGGAAAATACATAAATTCGTGTGTATAGAAAATTTGGTGAAACCGGTGTTTGTTCATAATAACCTTTTTATTTATTTCCTTCTTTAATTAGCATTGCCTTCTGTGTTAAGAAATACGGACTCCTGTGAGGTGCTGGAGGTTTGAATCATCTTGAGAACTTTCCAATCTTGTCTAGTTACCGCTGCCGAGGCACTAAGGAATTTACCAGAAAAAGAGATTTGATACAAATGATTTATGAAATCTCGACATTTCCTGAGGTCATATCACTGGGCACCAGTTATGAATACTATGAATGAATTGCACATCTGGAGGCTTTTTTTTTTTAAGCTAACGGCGGTTTCTCAAAAATGTCAATTGTTTGCCTTGAAAATTTTATAAATTGCATTTCTATGCACATCTGCCCCCAATGCTTACCATTGGGTTTATTATTCATAATCTGCAATTCAATAAAGGCTTTGTGCTTTCATTTATCTTCAAAACCTCTGGTATAAACCTTTATGTAAAATTCGAATGACTGCTTTTTTTTTTTTTTATTTATCTTGTAATTCTAAAGACAGCTCTGTTTAGACTGATGGGAGGTTTTCTTGTATATAGATAGCTTTCCTGTGGGTTTTCATCCTTTTTTTTTTAAAGATTTATTTAGTTATACGTACAATACAGGCCAGAGAAGTGGGGCGGCGAGAGGGATCACCAGAGACACAGTGGGGAGCAGAACAGGCAGATAGTTGGAAATACAGTGGGCGAGGCAGGAGAGGTCTGCCGCGCCATGCGGGAATCTCCCTGGCTGGGCGTCGAACTCGCGACACCGCTGCCGAAAGCTCCACAACGCAGCACTTAACCTCTGCGCCACCAGGGAGGCCCTTCATCCTTTTTAATGCCAGCAATAGAATGGGTGCTCTTCTTCTCCTCCCCAGGTACTAGCCAAAGCTATCCCTTAGGCCTCCCCATAACCACTGTAAGGCTGAAAACTGACTCCCTAGTATTTGGTTATTTGCAAATAAAACCAGTTTTATCCTTCAATGTAAGGGGTTATGCTGGCTGAACTAAGAAATTGAAACTCTTTGCCATAGGCTTACTGAAACAATAGGTTACATAGACTTAGAATAGGATAATGCAAATGTTTGGTTTGCCAGTGAACCTCTGAGAAGCAGGGCTAATTACCAAGTGCGACCAAAGCATGTTTGCAGAATACTGCTGCTCTTGGTAGCAGAATTGGCAGTCCTTTGATTTGAACTGATGGTGCCTGCTTAGGACCCAACCCAACAGAAGAAAATTCTGGATCATTTCCTTCAAGACACTCATAAGCTGATTTAGCGTGAAGAGTCACTCAACAATGTGTAGATAACTCACTGGTGAGACCAGACTGTCCACTCCAGCCTGATTTCTTCTCACTTCATACATATTTACTGAAATGTTCTCTTTTAGAAGGCAAAAAGAGTAGTGCAATCCTTTGAAATAGCATGCCAGAAGTTTCTCAAATGGAAAGTTAAAGAGTAAACTAAATATATAGAATAATTATTTCCATCTACCCAGCAACAGTGAATTTACTTTCTAAGTGATGCATGAATGTATGTTCTATGTAAGTGGAACCATCCTGTCATATCCTACAACTCCCTTGTAATACTGAGAGCTCTTTCCCTGCCAGTACACATGCAGATCTACTTCAGTCTTATTCTGACTTTTGCTTGCACATAGCTTTGGTAACTGAATATGTCAGGCACCCCAAGACCGTTAAAAACACAGATTCGTAGGAAATGGTCTTTTTCAGCTTATCTCGAATCAGAGCTTTCTAAAATGTTGCTATTTGATGGCACTTAGCTGACTTTGAGAGGAAAAATTTTTCCCTAGTTTTTTATCTTCTTTGAGGTGAATTTTTGTGAATTGCTTTGAGAAGTGTTTCATCCTTGGTTTTTCTGCTAGGATTTGAATGTTATAGTCATCTAAAACTACACCCTGCTACTTTTTCTGTATTTCCCTTTTAAAATTGTTCTTGGTAAAACTGATGAAAATAATCAGTTGTATGAATGTACACCTGCCCCCTAACATCTGATTATTTTAATTTTAATACCCTTCAATAACTGCAGCAGTAACGATTGCAACTCTCCTAGAAATAAGTTGTGTCTTAAATGGGATGAATTGTACAGTGAGTAAAGAACAGAGGACTGGCAAGGGAAAGGACCCAACTGCCCTCGGAGATGGCAGAGATGTGCCTCAGATTTTGTTGGAAAAATCCACTGAAAAATGTATTGGAGAAAGAATGAAAGGTAGCTGCGGGAAATGCCGGACAGTGATCTCCTAATCCTTAGCATAGTGATGCCATTTTTAAAAAAAATATTTATTTTTTATGCATACAAGCTGGGGTGTAGGCCAGAGGTGTGGGGTGGTGAGAGTATTCACCAGAGACAGAGTGGGGAGCAGAACAGGCAGATCGACTGAAGTACACTGCTGAGGGGAGCAGTGGGCGAGACTTGGAATCTTCCCTGGCTGGGTATGGAACTCATGCTGCAGTGGCTCTGGATAGCTTCATAGTGCTGCGCTTAACCCACTGCGCCACCAGGGAGGCCCTGATAACATTTTTTAAAGGAGATATTTTCCTTGTGACCACTCTCTTAGGCTCTCGTTTCATGATTGTAGAATTTCTGCTGTGACTTCCATTAGTATTCAGTAAAGTCTGTTATGAGATGTTATACATTTATCAGATTAATTTAGGAATGCAACAACTTTGAATTTAAATTGGGAACATTTTTCACCTTTTAAATACAATGCTTTAGCCATCTAGTCTAAGAGTTATTTAAAAACCCAAACTAATCTGTGAAATAACCAATTTGGGGAAATAGCATAAATTTGTGTGTGCTTAAAGTAAATAACACCTATTTGAAAACCCAGGATTAAAATGTTGAAGAGGAGCCCATTAGAGATAAAAATGTTTAATGCCAACATTAAAAGGAAAGTAGAGAGTTATTAAATGTATCAAGCGACCTATTTAAATGGCATATCCATTTTCAAAAGGGCTATTGATCAGTTTGGGATGCAAACCATTTTTGTACTAAAATCACCAGCAGGTAAGTCAGAATGTGTCCCTACACAAGTACTAAATATATGTAAGGAGGATTACATCGTGCATCTTTGTTTTCTTAAATCCAATTCAAGAAATCTGCTGTCATATGTCAGGCATACTTAATGAAGACATCACCACAGAATAGCCTGAGATGAGGGGTGTGAGACAGGCAGAACAGGAGGCTGGGGGTGGGGGCGCTGGGTCCTGCCAAGAAAGTAAGAAGCAGGTAGATGGGGCAGAGCAGAGATGCTGGCAGTTTAAAGCCAAATAGTTTTAAAAGTTTGTCATCCTCTCTCCCTTCATCAATCCTGCAGCAGCCACTTCCAACTTTGGGGTTTCTTTTTTGGAGGAGGGGATAGAGCCTTTTCTCCCATGTCTGTACATAATATAAAATATACCTCTAATGCCACTTCTTGATTTGGAGAGCTCAAAATTGTGTTCCCTTCCCACCACCCTTGAACTCCTATGCCTCCAGCCTCCCAAAAGTTAGGTTGAATTTTGTTTAGCACAATATTCAGTGTTTACATTATCGTGTCTGGGCAGTTACTATTCTTATCAATGATATGTAAAAATGATTCCTTTTTCTGCACAAGTTCTTTCTGGTTTTCCTGTAATTTGTTTTTAGTTTTTCACTTACTAATAACCCTAAACCTTGCCAATTTTCTAAGTCTCTCTAAATGCTCAGGTGCATCATCACATATTTTATCACTGACATCTCAGAGGAGCTCTCCTGGAGCTTCTGACCAGCTCAGCCTGGCACATGTCACCTTCTCTGTCTCTCCACCTCCAGTCAGTCATCCTGTGTGGCAGCTCCTGTTCTCCGTGTCTCATGTTACCCTCTTGATAAATGCTCTTCATTGGAGCACATCTCCCAGTAGCTTCCTGGGAAAGGGTGCACAAGTAGAAAACATCTGAAAATATCATTGTTCTTCATGCTCAATTGATAGTTTGGCTGAATATAGAATCCTGGGATTGAAAACATTTTTTCCTTTAGTGCTTGAAAGTATTGCTTCATCATTCCAATGTTGTCTTGAGAGAAAAGACAACTGTAACCGTTTTGTTTTTTTTTTCCTCTTGAATTTTTAGGATATTCTCTATGCTTCAGTGTTTGGAAATCTCAGTATTATGGAAATTAAGTGAGTGTTTTTGTCTATTGTACTGGGCACTTAATGATAGGGGCTCTTTCAATTTGGTATGCATTGTCCTTCATTGTTGAAAAATCTTGAATTCTAATTTTTACTTCCTTCTGTTTTCTTAGGAACCCCGCAGTTATTCAGATATTGGGTCTCCTGGATGGATGCTCCAATTTTCTTATCTCCCCTATTTTCCACTTCTGGCTTTTTATTCAACTTTATCTTCCAACCCTTCTGTTGGTTTTTCTGCTATTATGTTTTCCATAATATATTCCATCCCCTCAAGATGTTCCTGATTAAAAAACAATATCCTATCTGGTTTCATGGTTACAATATATATTTTTTAATCTGGAAGGATATTAATAATAAAGTTTTGGTTTGCCTGCATAGTCTCTGTTAACTTGTTATCTTGGATTCTTTTGGGTTAGAGGTGTTCTTCAGCCTCCTGGTGCTTTGTAATTGCCTGTACATGTATATGTAAGGGGCCTCACCAGCTCCTGGGAAGCTCTGTGACTCAGGGTGCTGTCAGCTGGCTGTTTCTCTCAGGGTGATCAGGCTTGCTGGGCATGAGGAAAGGATCTTAAGAGTTGGCTAGTGGGGTTCCCCAGGGAATCCCTTTAGCCTGGGGGTAAGGATCTGGCTGCCAAAATCTTGGAAGCTGAGTAGTTTGGGATAGTCACGATATGCCTCAGCTTTCCACATCAATTTGCCTTCTAGATTTCTCTCTTTTCCTACAGCTGGACTTGTGCAATCCAGAGACTTATCTCTTTATTTTAGCTTTTCCAGAGCAAAATTCTGCATACTTCAGCTTTGTGGTGATGTGGGGGGAAGCCATTCTTACCTGCTTCTTAAACTTTCAACCTTGCCTTCTTTAATTGAGAGTTCTACTCCATTTCCCAAGGTACCTGGCACCTCACTCTCTGAGTTTTTGTAACTTACCCAGTGTTATTGGGAATGAATCTTCATTTTCCCAACTTCCCATTTAGCATTCAATTTCTTGTATCTGCCAAGTTAGTACCACTGATCCATCTGTTCTCCGTGTTCCAAATCCCTGTTGCTGTAACTACCTCTCATCATTTCCATCCTTAAGGGGCTTAAGAAAATCCTTTCATCGCTGTTTTAGTGGGTTTTTGGAGGCAGAAAAAGTAGATGAGTTCAATTAGCCATCTCTTTTGGTCTGTCTTCTAACAGAATTGAATTGGAGAAGTGTGTTGTAATTGTATATCCCAAGCCTTGTGAATCAGTTATCTCAGGGAATGGCATGAAGGAGAGGGTAGGAGCTTTCCAATTCTTAATATCTTTGGATATTTTGTGGCTATTGCGGCTGAGCAGATCACAGCATAGATGTGGTGTTTCCGCATCTCATGGTGAACCCTGTGAGCCTCACCACTGTTTCTTTTCTTTTTTTAAAGACTTATTTATGCATACAAGAGCGTGGGTGTAGACCAGAGGAGTGGGGGTGGCGGTGAGAGATTCACCAGAGAGAGTGGGGAGCAGAACAGGCAGATTGACTGAAATACACTGCTGAGGGGAGCAGAGGACAAGACAGGAGAGTTCTGCTGCGCCATGTGGGAAGCTCCCTGGCCGGGGATCAAACGCGTGCTGCAGTGGCTGCTGATAGCTTCATAGTGCTGAGACTTAATCCCTGTGCCACCAGGCAGGCCCTCACCACTGTCACTCACACACACACACACACACACACACACACACACACACACACACACACACACA
>PVIJ01004852.1:91549-111641 GCA_004024925.1 Scalopus aquaticus | reverse complement strand
TGATGTCTCTTTATAAGCGGCTTTTCTTTTGGGAGAGTTGATACTAGCGTCCCTTCACCGCCATGTTGATGACGTCACTGTTTGGTATTTTTAAATTGAGCTTACTGAAATTATTTTCATAATGTGGACCAATTCTCATCCACCAAAGATGAACAAGCACATGGGTGAATTAAGACCATACCTCATTTTAACTATTGACAAGGAAAGTACCCTCACCCCTGTTCATCCATCAAGGGAAAGGTTAAACATACAAAGATAATGCATTAATTACTGTTTATTTCAGAAATGTTTTATTTTATTATGGTGTGCAGCATTCATCACCTAGACAACCAGCTACTTGGGAAGGCGTGCCAATAAAAAAAAAGTTAAGATAAAGCTGAGAAGTCAATATTGAGAGCTTAGCATTCAAATTAAATTAAGGAAACTCTTCTGAGGCTGCCAACCATTTGATTCATCTGTCGTGCAGGTCTCAGATGACAGGGAACTTGACATCACAGAGATTTCTTTTAAATATACACATCCGCTCCCCATAAATGAACTGTCTGTGTGTTTACTCAGTACAGAACTGAGTTCTCCTTGATTGTTAATATACTTAAATCTTTGATACTACCTGCATTAATTACATTTTTTTCCATCTTTAGTTTACTCTGGGATCACAGGGGAGACTCGAATATGATTCTGCCTAGGCACAAATAAAAGATAATGATAATGTGGATAATGAAAATGTTCATGCCAAGAAAAGTTTTAAAAAAGGATAAATAGATGGCAGGTAGTATGGTCATAGAATGGAATATTATACAATAGTAAGAATGCCTACAGCTATATTTAAAAGTGGGGATGAATAGTAATAATATAATATTAAGTAAAACATAGTCATCTCTGGAAGATTACATAAGATAACCTAATAGTGATTATTTTAAGCCAGCAATTGTTTTTTTATTTACTGTATTTTTTAAAATTTAATTTATATCCTTTACATTATTGTGTATCCCCCCATAGGTTTCCGACCACTGATTCACCCGTGAACCATCGCCGTAGTCCCTTGTGCTCTTTTCTCCCCTATTTTGTTCTCTCTTCCTCCCTCTCCTCTTTCGAATGTCTCTTATTTGTGGTTGCCTGCTGTTTTTTGCTTTTGTTAAAACAGCAATTGTAATAAATTATGTTGTGAAAAGAATGGGAGTGGTAAACATAATTAGGTTCATAGTCATATGATCCTAATTATAAGATCCTAAGGTAAGAGGAGGCAAGAAGTAGAATGGGAAGGCAAACATTGATAAATTTGAATTTTGGTCACTGTAATAATTCTCATGTTTTGTAGTTGATTTATGGGTATTGATTATATTATTAATGAATACATAGTATATAAAAAGAGCTATGAATGATGACAGTGTGGGGGTAGGGATGAATTGAGTGCCCAAGTATAGCTGAAGATAGTTACTAGAAAAATTAAGTTGTCATATGTTTATCTCCTAACAAGCTTTGACTTCTCAGTAAAATATTTTCAAATACATGAAACTATCACTCCCAATTGCCCAGGTTTGAATCTGAGTCATCTTCTTTATTATCATTATCCACTCCAATGTTTTCTTAAACCACAGGTCATGAACCAATAGATTATGAAATAATTTTAGTGTTTTACTTTTAACTTTTCAATAAGAAAAAAGAGTAGTAATAGAAGATATTAATATGTATCACATAGTAAGGGAAGTGTTTCCGTGAAATTTTTGTTTCAGTCATTTATGCATATATGTATGTGTGTTGAAATACAATGTAATAGGAGGATGCATTTAAAAAGTAGTTGGTAGCCAAGTCCAATAGATCTATGTTTGTAACAAATCTATTTTCTCTTTTCACTCTCATTGCTCCCAACTTTGGGCAGCTTCTCTATTACCTCACCTGGCTAAATGACTTTTTAACTGGTATCTTAATTTTAGGCTATCATCTCTTTAATCTGCCACAATCTCTTTAATCTGCCACAACTTCTGGCAGAATCTAGCTAAAACACAGTTCTGATTACTACTTCTCTGTTCGAAATCCTTCAGTGATGTCCTTTTATTATTTGTAGAAGTCAAAAGAGCACCTTTCCCACTCCCCTACTCTCTTCCTGCTAAAAACCCTCTGTGGTCCAAACACATTTTGTAAACTTATCCACTAATGCTTTTCTTCCTGAAATCTCTTTAGATATACCCGGTTTCATTTATTCTTGTAGTATTTTAACTTTTACAATAGTAGTGTATGTAAATGCTGTGTTCAACTATTGTATTTCAAGTTCCTTAGTATTAGTGTCTGGAACAGTGCTTTTCATAAAATAGTTGTCCGATGACTATTTGTTCATGTGAGGAATGGAACTTATGATAGAATCTCAGGTTTCTCTTCATTTATTTAAAATACAAGAACATTTACAACATTGGCTATTTATAATAGCCAAAAAAGCCCAGCTATCCATAAGTAAGAGAATATATAAATATATATGTGGTATATTCACATAATGAAATGTTTTCCAGTGGCAAAACAGAACAAGCAATACACACAACAAAGATAAATTTCACAAAACATTATGCTGGATAAAAGAAGCCAGATACAAAAGAACCTGTATTGTTTGACTTCATATTTATTGAATAAGTAATCTTTGGAGGGAAAGAAATCTCATCAGTGGTCACTTCTGGTGGGATAAGAATTGACTAGAGAAAAAGATACAGGAATTCTAGGGTGCTGGTAATGTCCTATAGATAAAGCTCGGGTCAGACAGTTGGATATAGTTGTTAAAAATCTTTGAATGGAAGGCAAAATCATAGAGACAGCAAAATGATCAGTGTTTGTAAGGGGTGGGGAGGGAGAAGGGATAAACAAATGGGGCACAGATGTTTACAGAGCAGTGAAAATACTCTATAATACTTAAAGGCATATAGTTGTCACCATACATGTCTAAACTCACAGACTGTACAAGATCAAGAATGAACCGTAATGTAAACTATAGACTTTGGGTAATTATGATGTGTCTATTTAGATTTATCACTCTAACAAATGTACCACTCTTGTGGGTAAGGTTGATAATAGAGAAGCTTTTATTCATGTGTCAGGGTAGTAGGTGTGTGGGAAATCTTTGTACCTTCCTCTCTATTTTGCTCTGAACCTAAAACTGCTCTAAGAAAAATAAAGTCTTTAGAAGAAAAACAACAAAAACAAAAACTCCTTGACTGAATCGTGTACTTAAGCTTTGGGCATTTGATTTATATGAAATTTTCCTTAAAAACCCCCCCCACAACAAATATTAAATTCTAATTGATTATATATATGCTGGAACACTTGGGGCAGAATTTCTTCTTAAATTTAAGAGTTTAATTAATAAGAGCAATGGGAAATCTTTAAATGAATTTATCCAGTTATAAATTCTTCAATTTGCTCTTTATACTATAAATATATCTTACACATTATTTGAATGTGAATATCATGATATTCCAAATTATTAATAATTTACAGCACATATAAGTTATTAAAAAGTAAGAAAAAGCCTGAGGTTTTTTTTTTCCAGTAGATATGTACTTAGTTAAAGAACTAAGACATAATTATAGAAAAATGCATGTAGTAGAGGATTTTAAGTGAAATAACGTGTATGTTGATGAATTTGTTTCTTTTTAACTAATCCTATTGACAGTTTGATTAAGTTGTTTAAAAGTCACTTTTATTTTGCCTAAGTAGGAAAGTAAAATTTTTCATGGTAAAGTTATTGCAAACATCTTCACAATTTTTCTCTTAACAAATGGTAACAGTAGGAAAGTGAAATGTTATAAAATAATCACAGAGAATCTGGAAACCCATCTTAGTCCATCTCCAATCAAGTAACCAAATAATTAAATAAGGACGAAGAATAATTTTTTAAGAAGATTTATTTTGTATTTTTATTTTTTTGTTCTTTTTAAAAAAATTTTTAATATATATTTTTATTGTTATTTATGTCTTTTACATTTTGTATTCCCCTTGGGTAGCCCACCACCAATTCACCCGTGCTCCATCTCCGTGGTCCCTTGTGTTCTTTTCTATTCCATTTTGTGCCCTTATCCTCCTCTTCCCCCGGCCCCACCCACCCTTCCGCTGAATGTCTCTCTCCTATTTGGTTTCCCTATAGTCCTGTTATAAGTGAAACCATTTGATATTTTTCTTTTTCTTTCTGGCTTATTTCACTGAGTATGATTCCCTCTAATTCTATCCATGTCACTGCAAATTGCATGTGTTTATCTTCTTTGAATGCTGAATACTATTCCATTGTGTATATGTACCACATCTTCTTGATCCAATCATCTATTTTTGGACATCTGGGTTGCTTCCATACCTTTGCTATTGTGAACAGTGCCGCAATGAACATACGGGTGCATGTATCCTTTCGGATTAGTGTTTTTGAGGACTAAGAATAATTTGAACTAGTTCTTTTTGCACTTCTTACCCATATTCAGTGATGGAAACTAAAAGCAGCAAAATACCCAAGGAAAGATTTCAGAAGAACAAGGTCTTGGAAAAAAAAATCTATGATTTGCATTATCAATTACTAAATAACCAATAATTGGCTGTTTTAAAATTGTGTCATTTTTGAACTTAAAAGGAATTAACAATGTAGTCTACTTATTTTTTAAATAGTTTTCATTTCTGTTAAGTGATATTTTGAAATTTTTGTGGTAGCATTTCAAAGGGTTTTTTGGTTTGTTTTTTTTGGTTTATATGGAAATTTTCTGAATGGTTTCTGAGCACTAGATTTTTCAATTAGATAAGAAATTGTTTAGCTACCCAGTCTTCCTTTTGTTTCCTGAAGAAAATTGAAAGGCCTTTGGCAGGTATTTTTATACAGACATTAAAATTTTTTTCCAATTTTGTATTATATGCCAGCTATAAGTCAAGCTGTTTCATCTAATGAAATTTGCTTTGATCAGAGAAGGACAATCATCCTTCAAAGTATTGTTGTGTTTTGAAATGCAAGCAAGTGCCTAATAAATTGAGGGTGCTGCAGCAGCAGCAGATCAAAATAGAGGTTGATGTTTCATTAGATCACATTAATACCTGACAAAAAGAATGACTACAAATCAATGAGGAAGCTTTCTACCATGTGGGTCAGTGTAGGGGGAAGGCAATTTCTCCTTCTTTCTTGTCTTTCTTACACATTTCCTCTTACTTCTTTTCTCCATTCCTTCATTGATTTCCCCCTTTTGCCAAGGAGTTTTAGACCACAGAAATAGTGACTTAAGGACAAGTATTCTTTATCTTTACTAGATTATTTAGAGTGTTAAGTACTGCAGTGGGCTGTAGAACAATAAGTTGGTAAATAGAACACTTAAAAAGGAAATATTATAATAAATTTTTGTTTATATAAAATCTTTGTAATCCCCCCAAGGTGTATATGTGTGTATATATTATGTATCATATATATATTTCTCCTAAAGAAAGAGGCTTCAAATAAACTTCTTTCAAAAGGTGCAAACTTCTCATGGAAAATGTTAAATATAGCTCTTACTATATATTTTTTAATTTGAGGTAAGGTCAGGTGATCATGACAAGCAGGAATGGGGAAATTCCCATATCATGTCATAAGTAAGAATTTTCTGTGTTTTTCTAATTGCTAGGAATACAGGTTACCTCACAAGTCATAGAACAAACTCCATTTTAGAGTTATCTATTTTTCCCCCTGAGTTTGATTTCACCAATTTATTAGCTACTAGGAACATTCTTTATTTTTTTCTCAACAACTCCCAACTCTACAGTTTTCTGACACTAGCCAGGTGTCCTAGAATTTAACTTAATTCTGACTCTCACTACTTAGAGTTAGCACAGACCCCACAAGTATAGGGCTCAGCCCCATAAGACTTCCCTCACTTCAGACACCAGCTGCAAAAGGGATCCTCAGACTACCCACAGTTCTGCCTAGTCAAGTATAAATTTAGAGTTTCCTTCCATTCTAGGTTAGGTTCAATAATTTTCTATAAGTATTGATGGTAATGCACAATACTTAAATTTACCGTTTTAGTCTAAAAGATGCAACTGAAGAACAGTGAAATGGAAGAAGTTCATAGGTCAAGGTATGGAGGATGGGTGGTTTAGAGCTCCACATCCTTTCTGGGAGCACCACCCTGTCAGCACCTCCATGTATGCATCGATCTGGAAGCTCTCCAAAACTCATTGTTCAAGAGTTTCATGTGATAAACATGATTGGTTAAAGCATTGTCCATTGGTGGTTGAGGCTATGTCTAGCCCCCAGTCACCATCCCAGATGTCAGGTGGAGCTACAAGTTTCAACTCTTATTTGTTTGTACTTTCTGAAACTGGCTTTTATCCGGAAGCTATCGTGAGGCCCCATCATGAGTCACCTCATTACCAACTCAGGTATGGTAGAAAGGAGGTGACCATGAATAATACAAGACTCTCTTACAAATCAGGAAATTCCAAAGGTTCCAGGACCTCTGTGTCAGAGACAAGGACAGAGACCAAATTGTATGTTTTCATTATACCACAGAATACATCCTGCTTATAAAGTCCTGGTGCTATTTCCTATTTTAGATTTAAGACCTGTTCCCTTAGTTGGCACCACTTGACATCAGTTCCATGTACTTATAGATGGTGAGGTTAAGATGGCCTGAGACCTGACAGGGCAGGACAGTTGATACTAATATCAACCTCATAGAGTTATTCTGAGTACCATTGAGTTAAACATGTGAATTGTTCAGCATAGAGACTGGCAGATAATGACTGCTATATAAATGTTGGCTATTACTGTCTTTTTGTTATTATTTTTCTCACCATCACCTTCATTTTGTACAGAAGAACACTTAGGTGAAGTGACTTTTGCAAGACATCAGAGACCCTTACTACCTGTAGTTGAGGTATAAACTCTACCCAGAGATAAGAATTTGGAAATTGCTATTTTAAGAGTTGGATTTCATTTGGAGGCCTCATTATGGCCATGTTTTAAGCCCCAGAAACTCATTGTATACCACTTATTAGGTATGGCCTACAGAGAATTGTATGGGGCTTTATGGCCACTCTTGGTGTGTACAATGCATTGAGGTATCATGATCACCGTGTTTGGAGCGCTGTAATGGAGAAAGAATTTTCTTGCATTGCCTATTTGAGTCTTACAGTAAAAGCTAGTAACTTGGACTATGGTGAAATGAGTCTGTGATGATAGTAATTTAATGGGAAAGTTACACTGGAAGCCAAGTTAGCTTTCAGCTGCCTTAAATTTTACCTTTATTGTCTCATTGTCTTTTGAATCTGAGCGTGGCAGTTAATGGTCTCTGTAATAAATTCAAAGAAGAGAGCTTTAAACAATGGGGGCTGAATTTTCCTATTTTGTGACCACACAAGACATTTACACCATAATTACTAAGGTTCTGCCCTAGCAATTCTTTTTTTTTTTTAAAGATTTGTTTTTTTTTTTAATTTATACATACAAGCTGGGGTACAGGCCAGAGGTGTGGGGCGGCGAGAGGGTCCACCAGAGACAGAGCGGGTAGCAGAACAGGCAGATCAGAAATACACTGCTGAGGGGGGCAGTGGGCAAGGCAGGAGAGGTCTGCAGTGCCATGTGGGATTCCCCCCAGCCTGGCGTCGAACTTGCGTCGCCGCTGCCTACAGCTCCACAGCGCAGCGCTTAACTGCTGCGCCACCGGGGAGGCCCTGCCCTAGCAATTCTTATCAACTTGACTCTTTTATCTTTCTGACCATGTAATTAATAATTCATTAACAGAATTAATGTGGGGGTGCCAAAAATGTTCTGAATAGGTATGTGATTTACTGGAGGCAGTTGGAGACTAGGAAAAGCTTCCAGGAAGGAAAAATAAAAGATATTGGAGATACTACCAGTTTCAAAAGCTACAGTTTTCCTGTATCAGCCATGGCACATGATTGCAGGCGCCTCTATCCACCTTGAGCAGAAGGAAGTTCAGTGGTACGATGCATGAGTTGAGAAGGGTGAATGTTGTAAAATGTAAGTTGCGTTTTTATGACGTTTGTATGATTGATCTTTTAGATTTTTTCTTTATTTGGGACTAACTATCAGTGTTTGAGGGGTGGGTGTAACAATACATGACTAGTGATCTAGGCTTGGAAGAGGAAGAATCATGGATATTTGGAGGTCAAGCTTGAGAAAATCATGGCATATTAATTAGGGTTTTTCAGAGACACAGAACAGAGAGTGAGAGAGGAGACTGAGATCTCTCTACCTTTCTATCTGTCTGTATTAAAGAATTGACTCACATGGTTCTGGAGACTGGCAAGTCCAAAATCTGTGGGGTGAACCAGCAGGCTAGAGACCTAGAGGAGTTGATGTTGGGACTTGAGTCAAAATGCAGTTTGTTGGGCCTCCCTGGTGGCGCAGTGGTTAAGCACTGCTCTGTGGAGCTGTCAGCAGTGACGATGCGAGTTTGATGCCTGGCCAGGGAGATTCCCACATGGCACGGCAGACCTGTCCTGCCTTGCCCGCCGCTCCCCTCAGCAGTGTATTTCAGTCGATCTGTCCTGCTCCCCACTCTGTCTCTGGTGAACCCTCTCGCCACCCCATGCCTCTGGCCTGTACCCCAGCTTGTATGCATAAATAAATCAATCTTAAAAAAAAAATGCAGTTTGTTGCCAGAATTCCCTCTTCTTTGGTGGTGGTTAGTCTTTTATCCACTGAATGAATGACGCCCAACACTTTATGGTATGCAATCTGCTCTACTTACTTAAGCTAATATTCTTTACTAATTTAAATACTAATTTTTAAAAACTACCTTCACAGAAACACCTAGAATAGTTTGACCTGATATCTGGCTATAGTGACTTAGCCAAGTTGAAAAATTAATCATCCTACTTGGGCATGATCCTCTTTGCAGGCATTATCTAGTTAACTTGTCACCTTTGAGACCTGTGAGGAATCTGTCCATTGCCGATCAAAATCCCGATTGACCATATCTCAGTCACATGCCCACCTTGCTGTCAACAGTAGGGTAAGGAGACGGAGGCTCTTGCCCCTTCATTGCCATAGTTTGGAGTATGGCTGTACCTCCATGAAGGGGATTCTCTTAGAGGATGACCAGACTATTCAGGGAAAGAGAGGTGATACTCTCAAGAACTGAAAAACAAACATCTGGTTCTTTCCTGTGTGACCCCATGTTTCAAAATTTCTTTGTGTTTAACCTATTTTTCCCTTGAATTCTCAGAGGCCATAGATACTACTATTTTTTCACTTGTATATCATTTAACTCTTCCTCCCAGAATGTAAGATTAATGTGGGAAGGAATCTTATCTCTTTTGGCTACTACTGGTATCTCCAGTACTTAGAACCATGCCTGACATACAGTTGGTCTTCATTATAAATTTTCTCAATAATGAATAGATATATGAGTAAAGGTTTTACCATGAAGAGTAGACAGTTTATGCTGTAGACTACATATTTGTGCACGCCAATATTCTTATAAGGAAACCTAGTGAGGGGAAAGGAGGTGAGGTCCTTGTGGAATCTGATTAGGTCAGAGTGGAGCTGCCAGGAATAAGATTAGCATTCTTATAAAACAGGTCCCAGAGAGCTCCCTTGCCTCTTCCACCATGTGAGGAAACAATAAAAGGAGGCTGTCTATGCACAAAGATGTGGGTGTTAGCCAGATACCCAATCTGTGGTGCCTTGAACTTAGATTTGAACTTGAACTCAGTATATGATATTGTTATAGTAGCCCTGAATGAACTAAGAGAATCTATAAATTAATATAATGGTTGTGAGTCTAATAAATAATATCTAAGGTTATAGGACCTGCTTGACTTTAACTGTTTCCTACTATAATAGAAAAAATGATGAAAATAGCACTATCAAAAATTTTATTCTTAGTTTCTCAGAACTGAGAGATTTAATAATAGAAATTTATTTATTTTTCACAGCCATACATTTATACACATACACACATATACACAACACTAATATGATTCATGATACCATATATATTAAAGAAATGAAAAAATATGAACGTCAATCTCAAATTTATGGGTTTTTGTCTCACACTTTATAGATTTATCTAATCTCTATTATTTGGACAGTTTCTCATCTCTTGTGGGCTGTTGTCTTCACTATGGGGACTATATATTACAAGTCCTGATTATACCAGTAGAACTAGGAGAAAACTGTTTTCCCTTAAGAAAATGAAAAGCATTAGTAAGATACTGATAAAGCTTTTTCCAGATGATAAATATTTTTCACGAAAGAAAATTTTTAATATTTTCCATGGCAGAGAATTCCACATCCATTGTTCCACTGTTGCCAGTAAAGGTTGCCCCAGTCCAGTGTGAACAATACTCAGTTGACAATAACCTAGTAATGTGCATATTGAGTCCCTCAATCAAAATCTGTAATATGAGAGACTTGTACTAGATGACTTGTGCATTCCAGCATTTTAATGCCATTTGTCTAGGATGACCAAAGACCTTGCTTATTAGGGTCTGCGTTCTCTTAGTCCTTCTAGTGAATTTCCCCAAGTTTTCTGTTGCATAAAAAGACACACCAAGATTACTCTGTGTGTGTGTGTGTGTGTGTGTGTGCGCGCGCACACACATGCACACACTTGTAGCAGCAAATATCATTGCTTCTGTGGTCAGGAACTCAGACAGGGCACAAGCAGTAAGAACTTCTCTCTTCTTTGCTGTCAGGGACCTCCACTGAGAAGATTCAAGTAGCTGAAAGTGATTGGAATGGAGTGGGTCTAGAGTTGTGTGGAGGGTCTGTGACTGGCACCTGGGCTGGAATGACTGTGAGCTGGGATAGTGGATTATAGCACTACCGGTGGCCTTGCCGTGTGACCTGAGCTTCTTATAGCATGGTGACTGAGTTCACCAGGGGATATCCCAATAATGATTGTACCATATTCTGAAATCAGAGAATTATTTTCTTTGAGATACATGGCATAGGAGAATCAAATATGAAACTGAATCTCTGCTGTCCTACCATAGCTGAAAGTACTTGGGTGTGTTTACTCCTTTCTCTATTCCCTTCTCTTTTTGTTAATAACTTACCTGAGCTTTGGTTTCTTTATTTGTGTAGGGAGATTCTGGCAAGATGAAAGATGAACTTTTTTTCTCCCCTTTGTAGGTTGAATAATTAACTGTTTAGCAATAGAGTAGGTGATTTTATGATTTTTGTATAAGCAGCCCAGAAGACTTCTGGAAGGAAGAGGCTAAGATTATTCACTGATTGTCAGTTCCAATCTTTCTGTGATTCAAGTCAGCACAACTATCAAAGTGGATCAGGGTTGCCTTGAGCAAGGCCTTGGGACATAGATAGGTTTATGACTCCTCAAAGTAATGAGGGTAGAAAGAGATTGGTCACAGTCATTGGTTTGAGGAGGCAAAGGAGAGATTGATTTTGCTTTGGAATTATTTCTGCATGAACCAGTCAAAAGACTGCAGTTAAACCTAGGCTGCCTTGGCTTGGAGTCCCTGTGGCTGAGCTTCACACTAGGAGAGGGAAGGGTAGATGCTCTGCTCTTTTGTGACAGAGCATGGGGATGCAGAGAACAATGGTGTCAGAAATACAACCATGAACAAAACAGGGATGATGCCCTCTAGCAGTGGAGGTGAAGCTCTTCAGGCTGCCCACTCGGTTATTTAGTGACCTCTCATTTTTGAGGCAATACCAGAAGCCCTTATTTACTCCAGACCAACATGCTTCTGGTGTCAATTATGAGATTTCCTAAACTGGTGATGGTTCTGCTGAGTTGTAGTGCCAAATAATTTAATATTGTGGACCTTTGAATATTTTAAACACTGGCCCAAAACTTTGAGCATATCAGGAAAGAGAGTATGGGGATGACTGAAAAATGGTGGGTGGGGGTTGATGTGCTGTGGGACTTTCAAATATACACAAGAAACCAGTTACAGATGTAAAGCAGAATAAAAATGCCGACCTTATCTGTTGTTGTAGACTATATAGTAAAAATGAATATGTGTGTAAAGTGCCTGATATATCTGACATATATTAGGAACTCAATTAATATTAACTCTCCCTCTCTCTTTCTTACTGAGGGCAAAGGTAGGAAGCATGGATTTTAGGGTTAAGGAAACCTTACTTTTGAATTCTGACTCCTAGTTATGATGATTTAATTGCTGGTCTTTTAACCTTTCTGAGACTTGGTTTTGTTGTTTATAAAATAGTTCAAGAGTAATTATTTCACTAGCTTCATAAAATTAAGTATGAGAATTGATAGTTCCTTTTTTCCCCTAAATCTTTGCTTAGCTTCCCTTTATTACATACTCAACAAAAATCACAGCCATTTTATAATTCCAACTTCCAGGGGAATTTTAAATGCATTCCTCTCTACCTTTCCTGATTGGCATGTCTTTGCCAAGCATTTATTTAGTACCACCCACATTTCCCAGACTGAATTTTCCCAAATCTTCCTGATAAACAGCCAAGGGGTCATATTCACTTCCTTCCTTTATCCAGAAACAAGGTCACTGCCTGTAAATTTTGGAATGTATCCATTTGAGCCCTTTCTGCCTTTATGTTCATCATTCAACTTCCAACTTAGAGGAACTAGATCGGCCACAGGGTTGTTTAGTGTTTCTTCCCACCCCACCCCCAGCCCCCGGCTTAGATGGCAAAGTATTATTTCCTTTAGGGATGCTAAAACAATTAGGTATCCCACTAGCAGTAGTGACCATGTTCTCATCTTATTCCTCAGTATTTATTGGGTGACCAGCAGTTGAAGGGCTTCCTGTGATCAAAGCACTTGAAACCAAGGGTTCAAGTTAATCTCAGAGTTTACCTGGGCCCAACCCCTGTGCTCTGAGAGCAACTCCATTAATAGAATCAGGGCCCCATAATGGGAGAAAACCCACCACATCTCAAATTCTCTATCTGAAACCATTGGGTGGTTTTAGAACTTTCCATAATTACCCTACTATTGAACCATATTTGTAATATAACAATGTAGTTAATATCAACTGATACTGTTTTGCCTTTGTTCTATCATATCCAAATGTGATTACCAGAAGTAGTGTAAATTACTCATTTATTCTAGCAGTTACTCATCTTTTATTTTGTTACTGATCTCAAAAAAGAGTCTTTTAAGTATTTAAGTGAAAAGTTGTGATTCATGAAAGATGTTAGAATGATATTGGCACGATAGGCACTGCTAGACTTCAAACTATACTATAAAGCTATAATAATCTATATTGTACGGGAATAAAACAGACACACAAACCAATGAAATGGATGTGAGAAGGCAGAAATAGACCCATATGTATGTGGACAGTTAGTCTATGACAAAGGAGCCAGTAATATACAGTGGAGCAAAGAAAGCCTCTTCAATAAGTGGGAAATTGGACAGCCACATCAAAAAAATGAAATTAGACTATTATTTCACATCATTCACAAACATCAACTCAAAATGGATAAGAGACTTGGATGTAAGACCTGCAACCGTAAAATACATGGAAGAAAACATAGGCAAAACACTAGAACATAGGCGTCACAGATATCTTTGTTGATACATCTCCAACAGCAAGACTATGAGAAACTAACAAGCTTCTGAACAGCAAAGAAGACATTCTATTGAATGGGGGAAAATATTTGCACACTGTATATCTGATAAGGGCTGATAGCAAAAACTACAAACCTCAGATAACTCAACCAAAAGAAAACAAATAACCCAGTAAAAATGGGCAGAAGAGCTAAAATCGGCACTTCTACAAAGAATACATACAGATGACCAATAGACATATGAAAAAATGCAAAACCACAGTGAGATAATGCCTCACACCTGTGAAAATGGCCCACCCCAAAATGGCTGGTTAGGATGTGGAGAAAATGGAGCCCTCTTACACTGTTGGTGAGAATGTAGGCTGGTCCAGCTCCAGTGGAAAACAGTAGGGACTATGGAGGTCAATTCAGTGGATTTGATACAGCAATTCCACTCTTAGATATCTACCCAAAGAATACATTAATTCGAAGTGAAGTTTACACACTTTCATCTTTATTGCAGCACTATTTACAATAGCCAAGCGATGGAAACAGCCTAACATCTCAAACATGGATGAACAAGTTTGAGATTCAGAATATATACTCAAGAGAATACTACTCAGTGATCAAAAAAGATAAACTCTTGCTATTTGCGGCAACATGCCAGGAGCTGGAGGGGATTATGCTAAGTGATGTAAGTCAGAAGGAGAAATACAAATACCAAATGGTAGATCTAGGAATATAGACACAAAACAGCAGGATTACCCTCATTCTATGAGATCTTTTAAAATGAGTTCTTTTAAAATGCAATGTAGACGGGTTCAGTTTGAGAACACTGGAAATATGATTCCTATAAATACAAAGAGAAATGTATATACGAAACTGTTTCCTTTGTCATAAGTGCTCTTAATGTAATTGTGAGTTTTCTTATGTGATACAGGGCCAGCTTTATTTATAATCGTATCTTTACATGTTGTAAAGGTGCCACAAACCTTCGCATTAGCATATTATCTTTTTTGGTTTTCTGTCTCTGAGGTTAAAAACTTGGAATCTGGAGGAAAAGAAGTTTCAAATGATCAACAGATCTTTGGATGGGCTTTTAAAAAAGGAGAGAGGGCATTAAAAATTGTTCTTCCCCAAGAGTAAACTTTGTTCTCTTGCTTTTATGCACTGCATGGCCTGTTTCCTGAAGTACTTGAAAATGACCCCAAGAGGATTACACAAGCTGTCAGGCACCAGCAACATAAGTCCAAGTGTCTTTTAGATTAAAATATTTCAACCAACATGTGTATACATGATCTCATTTTAGCATTTGGAGAAAAGGAATTCCACCATCTATGATAAAGTCAATTTGACTTGATATAGTTTGCAGCACATCATGAAATCCATGAGTCTTCAATTTATGGACACCCTGGAGATAAGAGTCTATCACAAAATCTAAATTTCTCTTATGTTCTGAACTCTGATTTCTTTAATCTCACCCTTCTCATTTTCCATTCATGGTCTTCTAACTCTCTTGCCTTTTGCCTTGATTTTGTTCCTGTTTTTCCTTATAGCAAGTTCTCATCTTTAGAGGCCAGGACAGAGTCAGGTCTGGTTAGATTGTAGCTCTTATCTCTGACCACACTTTTTCCTGTTGCTTTCTCTTGCCAAGCTTCCCTCTTCACTCTGCCCTTCAGTCCCTCTGAATGCACTTTGCACTCAGCTTTTTCTGCCATTGCCCCTCCTGTTAGAACCAATCTCCTATCAACACCGTTCTGAACTCTCTTCTCTCTGCCTAAATCCTTCCTTATGTCCCTAGTCTTCAACCTGCTAGATTATCTTCTGCCAACTTGTGTTGTCTCTATTTCTTGCTTTATATGTGTATCTTTTTTCCTTAAATTATCTAAAGGAATCCCTTTTTGCATTTGCACTGGAGTTATGTTATCTTAAAGATATTAAGCAAATATCATAATATGAAACTGGAAGTTACTTTAAGTCTCTTTACAACGAGGAAGCATTAAATATTTTGGCTTCTTCTCAGAGGTAGAAAAAGACAATTGAAAATATCCACAAATAGGGCCTCCCTGGTGGCAAAAGGGGTTAAGTCTCAGCACTATGAAACTATCTCAGCCACTGCAGCATGAGTTTGATCCACGCCAGGGAGCTTCCCACATGGTGCAGCAGACCGCTGCAGTCTGGCCTACTGGCCCCCTCAGCGGTGTATTTCAGTAGATCTGCTTGTTCTGCTCCCCACTCTGTCTCTGGTGAATCTTCTCACCCCTGGCTCTTGTGTGCATAAATAAATAAATCTTTAAGAAAAAAAAAAAGAAAATGTCCCCAAATAATTAACAAAAATCAAGTTAGACTTATGAAAAGTAAATAATATTCTTTTCTTCAAACACAGATTAAAAGTAGGTAGCGATTATATTGCTCCAATATACAAGGACTACCAAGTCAAGCAAAGCTAATTTACCATAAAATTTATTTTTGCAGTTAATTTGGGAAAGTAGATAACTTTTGATAAACATATAAAAGCTCAGTGTTCAACTGCTTTAACTTTTGAAATCCAATCATCTGACACCTGGTGTTAATTGTGTGTACTGCTAAATATTTCACACAAACAGAGCAGTAAGAGTCTTACTCTTTAGTTTCTTTTATATTCCCTTTAGTTTCTTTGTGTATGTTGTGAGATTTAGTCAGGTTACAATATATTCTAGGGATCATATAACTTTTTGATATTCAAATTGCATAATAGGACTGAAGTCACGAGGGTGACTTCTAGTTATGGAGCTGATAGGCTCCTGTGGGCTTGTGAAGTTGTTTTGCTTATCAAGTTTCAGTGTCCTCATTGGTAAAATGAAAATGAGAATATTTTATCTCTCTCTAGGTCCTTTTAAGCTCTATCACCCTAAGAAATATCTTTTTAAAGCAATGGATACATATATATCAACTCTATTTTAAACCCTGGAATATGTTCACCAGTAAACTAGCAAAACAACAGTTAAATGGAAGAGTATGGTTGTTATTTAAAAAAAAAACAAAACACAAAACCATGTTACACAAGTTACAACAAAGTAGTAAAGAGAATTTTAGTGATTTAGACTGTTATGTCTAGTAGAGCTTCTATTAGATGAAATGTTCTTCTATGATGAAAATGTTCTGTATCAGCATTTTCCAATCTGTGGCACTTGAAATACAGCTAGTGAAACTGGGGACTAAAGTTTCATTTTATTTAAGACTAATTTAAATTTAAATAGCCACATGTGTCTAGTGACTGCTGTCTTGGACAGTACAGATTTACAGAATATGGAAACACTAGAATTTCTTGATGAATTTGGGGTTATATTTAATAATATAATGTAATTCATTTCTGTAGTCACTGGTTCTCTATTACCCTTGTTATTCCACACTCACTGGGTCCATTTTTTTTTTTTTTTGCTGGAATTCATTGTCTATATGTTTTAGGATTTATTCCATATTTGTGTTTTTTTCTCATGGTTTCTGGTATGTAGATTTGGTTTAATTGGATTTAGATAAAGCCAATTTGTTTTGGTTGACAAACAAGGATTAAAACATGCAAGCACACACATATCTTTCCAAGATTTAAGGTAACTGAAAACAAGACTTTGAGTAACAGACTTTCACATACATCTGGCAGAAAATGAGAAAAAAAGACACATGAGTTATAAAGACTGGCTCTAACATCTAAAATGAACTTCATATTTTCCACACCTAAACCTGTTATATCCCAAATTTCTGCCTTATTATAAAATTGCTATGCAAAAAATTGTTGCCCCTTCCATATATGTGTCAGATATTCAGAATGAGTTAAATTGTACATTTCAAGATGCAAAGCCCATATATTTTTATGCCATTGAATCAAAGGATAACATATCTATTCTCAGTAATAACAGGTCAAAGCTCAATCAATTTTTTAAACAATATTGTACAAAATACTAATGTTTTCAGTAATGAACACAAGGTATTACAAAACAGTTAACTGCCTTCTTAAATAAATAATGAATTTTACTGATGGAAAGTTTAGTATTGTGAATGTACAATTTCTTGAAAATTAACAAGCTTCTGTAAATATCCATAATTTACATGTACTTCTTATGTATATTTTCAGACTATGCTTAGACAGTATGTCTTATTCTGAAATTTTGGAAAACAGTGAAGATCCACCTTTATTTGACTATATGAGATATGAATTATCTCTGCCTATATCAAAGCATCACATCTTGAAAATCACTTTATTAACTTGAATGAGGCAATTCTGTATTCATTAGAGTGGTAAACAAATGTTACTCTGCAAGAGGAAATTAAAGCTTTTTAGTAATGAATCTCTTAAGACAGACTATTTCTATAGCTACATATTTATTCCATGAAATAATACAGGTACTTACCTTTACTATAAAAATTAATGTTCTTACCACATTTCCCCCCACAGATCCTGCTTCAATTATTACATGCAGTTCATCCCAGAGGATCTGAACTAGTTTTATATCATACATGTCCAGTAGATGGCAGTCTATGCACTGAAATTCTCAGAATATTGTCTTAAACTCTATTAGCATCTCCTATCTATCTCTATTTTTAATCTGCATTTGGAAACTGATGAAATTTCTCACACAATGAAGTTGAAAGTCAAGTTTGATACCTCCTCCTTCATTTTTAGCCTTAAAGAACCATGAATGGAATATACATCTGATTTTTGTTTCATATTGCTTGAAAATAATTTTGGCACGAGAGAAATTGTTAACTTAAAATATCCACAGACATTGTAATGATAAAGTCAATACACCAATTTTCAGCTGTTTTCTTGATTTGTTAGAGAGGAGCGGATTGGAGGGTATGATTTGTGTCCAAATATTCTGCCCTTTAAATGTGGCAATATCATATCAGAAAGTGCTTTGTTCTTCTACATATTTTCTTCTGTTTGTTGAAGACATAACTTATTAGTAGTTATAGGGATTATTATTGTTGTTAAATACTGCAATGTGGCTGTTATAGGGGTTGACCATAAAACTTGTCGAAGGGAAATACTGGAGGAGGAGAGAAGGAGAAGAGTGATAATGCATGTTTTCTGTGAAGGTTAGGCATTTCCAAATGCCCTTTGCCTTGGCAGTTTTTCTTCTCTACTTCCAAAGACTTGGATAAGATAAAGAACTTATTCAAGACCCTTGGAGAGCAGAGAGGAAGAATCATTCTTTCTGGAGTGAATGCATTTAGAACATCTATTGGTGCATTTTTGGGCTGAAAATGAGCAAGTGTGAGGCTGTTGGAGGTGTGAGTCTGCTCAACTCAGGGGCAGGTCAAGGAGAGGCCTTTGCAATGGGCATGTGGACTGGTGCAGAAGAACATGTAGTAAAGAATGAGGGAAGGTAAGAGGAGATAAAGCAACCATAAGTTTTCACACATGCCATTTGCTCCAATCCAAGTGCTCTTCTTGCTTTCTTTTTTGCTAGGCCATCATTTTTTTAATCTTCCCATATCAGCTTCATAATAAATATTTCTTCAATAAATGAAAAGTCATGCAGAGAAAATTTATGTTCTAACCGTAAGAATTTGAAGGAGCACTAGAGACATCAATGACAGTTGTGGTGGTAGAGCAAGGAAGAGCATTTTCATGCCACCCTGAGAAAAACTGGAGTCTCTGTGGTCCACTGTAAGGAGGTGTGAAGGTCAGGATAAGGATGAAAGCTTATGAGGTGATCAAGGTGATTCAACATTTGGATATTTACCAAAAAGTATTGGAAGAGAGTTTTGAAGAGATAGCTGTATAGCCCTGCTTATGGAGCATTATTCACAAAATCAAATTGGCTGAAGTGGTCCAAATGTTCATTCACTCACAAATAGGTGTAAAACATGTGACATATATATGCAAAAGAATACTATGAAGCCTTAAACAAGAAAATTCTGACACATGCTACAACAGGGATGAATCTTGAGGACAATTTGTTGCTTGAAATAAGCCAATCACACACACACACACACATTGGTACTGTATTATTCCACTTACGTGTCAAATTCATAGAAACAAAGAATAGAAAGGTGGTTGCTAGGAGTAGGAGGAGGGAGAAATGGTAGTTATTTTTTTATTATTTTTTAAATATATATTTTTATTGTTATTTATGTCTTTTACATTTTGTATTCCCCTTGGGTAGCCCACCACCAATTCACCTGTGATATCCATCTCCGTGGTCCCTTTCTATTGGTTCTTTTCTATTCCATTTTGTGCCCTTTTCCTTCCTCCCTCTACCTCCCTCCCCCACGCTGATTGTCTCTCTCTTATTTGGTTTCCTTATAGTCCTGTTATAAGTGAAACCATTCGATATTTTTCTCTTTCTTTCTGGCTTATTTCACTGAGTATGATTCCCTCTAATTCCATCCATGTCGCAGCAAATTGCATGTGTTTATCTTCTTTCCATGCTGAATAGTACTCCATAGTGTATATGTACCACATCTTCTTGATCCAATCATCTATTTTTGGACATCTGGGTTGCTTCCATACCTTTGCTATTGTGAACAGTGCTGCAATGAACATACGGGTGCATGTATCCTTTCGGATTAGTGTTTTTGTATCCTTTGGGTAAATTCCCAAAAGTGGGATTGCTGGGTCGTATGGAAGCTCCATGTTTAGCAGTT